>SJYH01011056.1:11090-21512 GCA_006408735.1 Sylvicapra grimmia | reverse complement strand
TTACCATTCCCTCCTCCAGGGAATCTTCCCAACCCAGGGATCGAACCTGGGTCTTCTATATTGCAGGATTCTTAACCATGTGAGTCATCAGGGAAGCCCCTCCTCAGTTATAGACAAAGATTAATTAAGTTTTTATTGAACTCAATCCTTATGTGTTAAGGTGGTTAGAATGTACTAAATTATAGTAATAGATTTTTTATCAGATGGAGTAGTTAAATCAACCTGTTACAGATGTGTAAATTATGGATTTTGAGAATTATACAGATAATTTTAAAACAGTATTTTGAGAACACCAAGCAAAAAGTGATCTTAGTGAAAGCTCTAGGCCAATGTGAAGACCAGTCACAGAATATGGGAAATGTAGAGAGACATTGTGGAGTTTAATATTTTGTCTGCATTCTTCCTGAAAAGTCTCCCCCTTCCTTATGTTTACATTAAAGTTTGTATCCCTAGAGCCCCTTCTTATATACTTTTAGTGAAACAACCCAGAGACTCTGAGTTATTCACACTATTCTGTTTATTGACACTGGAGAGAAATAAAAGAAAATTCTTTCATTGTTGTTGTTCTGAAATTAGCTTCCTGTGGTTTTTAAAAGTTAATTAATTTAAAATTAAATTTCTCTCCTCAGGACACAGAAAAAAGGTCAGTGTTTCTTTCATATTTTAGCCTTGAAATATTTGAAGACAGTGGTAAAAGTCTCCTTTTGTTTTCCTTCTGTGTTCCAGATGTCTTCAGGCCTTTGATTGGTTTTTCAGATGCTCCAGCTCCCATATTATACCTCACTGTTTATTACTTCACATTGTAGGTGCCTATATAATTATTGTTATTTTCTGGGAATCATTGACTCATCTGCAGTGAGATGCTGTCAAGAACATAATGTTTGCTTGTGAATCAAAATGAAAATGGGAGTTACTTATTTCTGTTTACATCAACTACTAATGCAACTGCATTGAATGCTATGATTATAATATTGAAACTGAGTCAGTATCATTCCCATTGTAGAAACGTTTTGCAACCACAATCTTAATTACTACATACTTGTCCTGTGGGCATGGAACTCTATTTCAACTCTATTCAACAATTGGTACTAATCCTAATTGCATTCTTTACACAATTTAGATTTTCTGGTCCTCTGATCGTATCTCATACTTTTTGTTGTTGTTCAGTCTCGCAGTCATGTAAGACTCTTTGCAACCCCATGTCCTGCAGCATGCCAGGCTNTGAGATGCTGTCAAGAACATAATGTTTGCTTGTGAATCAAAATGAAAATGGGAGTTACTTATTTCTGTTTACATCAACTACTAATGCAACCGCATTGAATGCCATGATTATAATATTGAAACTGAGTCAGTTTTATTCCCATTGTAGACACGTTTTGCAACCACAATCTTCATTACTACATACTTGTCCTGTGGGCATGGAACTCTATTTCAACTCTATTCAGCAATTGGTACTAATCCTAATTGCATTCTTTACACAATTTAGATTCTCTGGTCCTCTGATCGTATCTCATACTTTTTGTTGTTGTTCAGTCTCGCAGTCATGTAAGACTCTTTGCAACCCCATGTCCTGCAGCATGCCAGGCTCCTCTGTCCCTCACCATCTCCCAGAGTTTGCCCTGCATAACTCTACCTCTAATTGAAAAAAATTTGAACATTCAAACTCCTACCTTGGTTCAGACTGTCTTCTCTGCTTAATATGTTTTTTGTTTTTCTTTCTTATCCCTTAAATCTATCTTAACACTATAGTTTGACTCAAAGTACTATTGTGATTTTATTGATCAGGAAATACCTTGGTCATTATTTAAGTATCTCAACATGTGAGGAACACTCTTAATATGCTTGACAAAAGCTTAATGAAAAATAAATAAGCAAAACACAAAAATATTATACACAGTGGCAATGCAGAAAAGTGTAGTATTTTTGAAAGCAAATTATTATTTCTCTCACTACATTATAATTATACCATAACAATCCCATTGTTGAACTTCCCAGATGGCGCTAGTGGTAAACAACCCAACCGCCAATCCAAGAGAGACAGGTTTGATCCCTGGGCTGGGAAGATTCCCGGGAGGAGAGCACTGCAAAAACCACTCCAGAATTCTGCCTGGAGAATCCCATGGACAGAGGAGCCTGGCGGGCTTCAGTCCATACCCTCTCACAGAGTCAGACACCACTAAAGTGACTTAACACACATGCATCCAGTCACATTATCATAAGCCATAATTGAGAACAAGCTTAAGTCTCTGCATTGCCACTCAGAGGACATCTGCCTACTGATATGGAAATAATTTTAGACTTTGAACAATCAAGAAATGCATTCTATTGCATAGGTTGACAAAGTGTGATCTGCAAACCAAATCTGTCCTACTGTCTTTTATAAATAAAATTTTATTGGAACAGAGTCATGCCTATTGATTTATGTATTGCCTATGGGTGAATCCAGGCTGCAAGATGCAGAAGTGCATAGCTGAAATTGAGACTATGTGGCCCACAAAGGCTAAAGTATTTACTCTATTATTTTTTTCCAGAAAAAAGTGCTGCTCCTTGTTTTATTAAATTAAGTCACTGGAGTTGAGATGTTTATATGTTAAGATATGGCAGCTTCTTAAATAATAAATATACTATACTTCCCATAAACCTAGACTATAAATTGAAAAATAGAATATCAGTTNTGAGACTATGTGGCCCACAAAGGCTAAAGTATTTACTGTACTCCTTTTTCAGAAAAAAGTGCTGCTCCTTGTTTTATTAAATTAAGTCACTGGAGTTGAGATGTTTATATGTTAAGATATGGCAGCTTCTTAAATAATAAATATACTATACTTTCCATAAACCTAGACTATAAATTGAAAAATAGAATGCCAGTTTTTTTTGCAATTTCAATAATAAATGTAAGAATAAAAAAGAATTGTGCTCATATTTGTAATAGTAATGCAAGTTGTATTATCTTAAGAAAACCAATGCTTTTTACAGAAAATGAAACTCACAACACAATGTTAAAGAAAGGATAACAAACACTATGCTGCTAAGTCACTTCTGTCGGGTCCGACTCTGTGCGACCCCATAGATGGGAGCCCATCAGGCTCTCCCGTCCCTGGGATTCTCCAGGCGAGAACACTGGAGTGGGTTGCCATTTCCTTCTCCAGTGCATGAAAGTGAAAAGGGAAAGTCCTAGCGACCCCATGGACTGTNCTACCCCATAGATGGCAGCCTGCTAGGCTCCTCTGTCCCTGGGATTCTCCAGGCAAGAACACTGGAGTGGGTTGCCATTTCCTTCTCCAATCCATGAAAGTGAAAAGTCAAAGTGAAGTCGTTCAGTCATGCCAAAGTCCTAGCGACCCCATGGACTGCAGCCTTCCAGCCTCCTCCATCCATATATTGTATAAGTTTTACATCCAAACACATCAATATGTCCCTCAGATACACAGAAAGTGAAAGTCTCTCAGTCCTGTCTGACTCTTTGCGACCCCATGGACTATACAGTCCATGGAATTCTCCAGGCCAGAATACTGGAGTGGGTAGCCTTTTCCTTCTCCAGCAGATCTTCCCAACTCAGGGATCAAACTCAGGTCTCCTGCATTGCAGGCAGATTCTTTACCAGCGGAGCTACAAGAGAAGACCAAGAATACTGGAATGGGGAGCCAATCCCTTCTCCAGGGGATCTTCCTGACCCAGGAATCAAACCAGGGTCTCCTGCATCGCAGGCAGATTCTTTACCAACTTAGCTATGAAGGAAGCCCACAGATACAGAGGGGCAACCAGAAATTCAACAAAAATTAAGAATCTTTGGATTGTTACCCAATAGCTGATTTTGCTTTTGTATATTTCTGCATTTTGCAAGTATTTAAGGACAAAAATATAGTGTCTAGTTCAACATTTTTAAAAGATCAGTGGACTAGAGTGCATGATGAAATTGTTCCCCAAACTTTGGAAAAATAAATGCATATGCAACCAAAGTATCACAAGAGCATTATTTCATCTAATTGCCCCATTTGTGGTCTCAAGGCAACAGTTAAATAATACTCTCTAAGGTTAACCTCCTTAGGGTTTTGGTGGCATATATATGTGACAGTTTGATGTTAGGGTTCAGCTTTTGGTCTCCTTTTCTCTTTGTCAAGTCTGAATATATTTTTAATACATTATAAGAGAAATTCATTTCTCTGAAATATTCATTGCAATATACTATATATTCCTGTTACTATTTTTCAGGTTTATTACTATATTAAAAAAATTGACTTCTCAGCAGAAATTTTCCTCAGTTCAGTTCAGTCGCTCAGTCGTGTCCGACTCTTTGTGACCCCATGAATCGCAGCACGCCAGGCCTCCCTGTTCATCACCATNCCCCATGGACTGCAGCCTACCAGGCTCCTCCATCCATGGGATTTTCCAGGCAAGAGTACTGGAGTGGGGTGCCATTGCCTTCTCCGCAAGGCAGGGCAGTGGTTCCCAAACCTGGCTTCCTATCAGTATCCTCTGGGAAAACCAGATAGATTCCTGGGCCCCCTTCAGATCTAATAAGGTTATCCCCTCCACCCTAACCTCCTGTATGATCTACATGGTCAGTCCTGCATAATCCATTATCTGGGAGGACTAAAAGGATGTCAAAAAGGAAGATATTTGTCATCCTGTTTCCACAGGTCTTAGGTCACAAACTGGGATCCAATATATAAAAAGAAGAAAAAAAAAAAAAAAAAAAACCTACAATGTAGAATCATAGCACTAAATGATCAGTGAGCAGAGTAACTGGGGAAAGATTCTACTATCAACAAATCAAACAAACAAATTCAACAGAGATAGCCTGGATGCCCCTTCCATGAAAGCCTGACCCCGCAGGGCCACAAACTGAAACAGGAAGGCGAGCTGGCAGCAGTCCAGGCTAGGGGGCTGCAGCTCCAAAAGTGACTGTCCCCACACCACCCCCCTCCCTCCTGCCTTCTCTATTCCCCACTCTTGGCCACTCTTCTCTTTCTCTGCCTTTGGCCATTCTCACTCTTATTCCCTTCTCTTTCCTCACTTCTCTCACTTCCTCTCTTTTCCTTCTTCCTCTAACCATTCATTTACATCCTACTTTTCTTTGTTTTCTCTTCCTTAAAAATTCTTCCTTACACAAGCTAAGCAAATTCACACTGGAGATACAATGCATGTCAACAAACATTCAGTCTAAAACAGAATGACCTGTACAGGAGGCAACAGGGCAGCCCAGAACTTCAGCAGCAAGGCTGGAGGGGCATGAGGCAAGCCATGCAGCTAACCCATCCTCTACAAGGGAAGACCAAGAATACTGGAATGGGGAGCCTATCCCTTCTCCAGGGGATCTTCCTGACCCAGGAATCAAACCAGGTCTCCTGCATTGCAGGCAGATTCTTTACCAACTGAGCTATGAGGGAAGCCTGCAGATACAGAGGGACAACCAGAAATTCAACAAAAATTAAGAATCTTTGGATTATTACCCAATAGCTGATTTTGCTTTTGTATATTTCTGCATTTTGCAAGTATTTAAGGACAAAAATATAGTGTCTAGTTCAACATTTTTAAAAGATCAGTGGACTAGAGTTCATGATGAAATTGTTCCCCAAACTTTGGGAAAAAATGCATATGCAACCAAAGTATCACAAGAGCATTATTTCATCTAATTGCCCCATTTGTGGTCTCAAGGCAATAGTTAAATAATATTCTCTAAGGTTAACCTCCTTAGGGTTTTGGTGGCATATATATGTGACAGTTTGATGTTAGGGTTCAGCTATTTTGGTCTCCTTTTCTCTTTGTCAAGTCTGAATATATTTTTAATACATTATGAGAAATTCATTTTTCTGAAATATTCATTGCAATATACTCTAGATTCCTGTTACTATTTTTCAGGCTTATTACTATATTTAAAAAATTGACTTCTCAGCAGAAATTTTCCTGGAATCCATTAAACTTAGAAAAGAAGCTTTATTAAATGAGCCAGTCAAATTCTCCTACACTCAGGTAAGTTGATTTTTATTTCATTTTAAAAGGAATATAATATGTTCCTAATATGCTCCATTAGTCTTTGCAGGAGGCAAACAAGCACGTGTATAAATCTAACTGCCAGGTTACCCGTTTAGTTGACTAGAAGTCTTTATTATTTATCTTTCACCACATTTCAGAGAAGGCAATGGCACCCCACTCCAGTACTCTTGCCTGGAAGATCCCATGGATGGAGGAGCCTGGTGGGCTGCAGTCCATGGGGTCGCTAAGAGTCAGACACGACTGAGCAACTTCACTTTCACTTTTCACTTTCACGCATTGGAGAAGGAAATGGCAACCCACTCCAGTGTTCTTGCCTGGAGAATCCCAGGGATGGGGGAGCCTGGTGGGCTGCTGTCTATGTCGGACATGACTGAAGTGACTTAGCAGTAGCAGTTCACCACATTTATTATTGTTCACCAGGCTATATCACAAGGAAATTTTTTTGTTTTTTTCTGTATCACAATATTTTCATTCCCTTTATACATACAAATTTTAATAATAAACAAGAACTATAAGTTGTCATTTGTGCTTATATGGATTATATCCTGGAATAATGCTCTAAGAAACAAATTGAGGCTGAGATTTTATAATTTTATAGTTTCTAAAATACCTGTTACAGGACTGAGTACATAGTGGGTCTGCAATGGGAAAATTATTTCAGGGTAATTGCACAGAAAAAAAGATAAATGCTATGCACAAAATCTGTGCTCACAGCTGAGCATGGCTGTAACTTCCTGGGCTACATGGGTGATTGGGAACATTGGCCCCAAGCCTGTTGACAAATACAGTGTGGGAGGTGGGGTGAAAAGCTACAGGTGTGGAGAAGGAGTGTGGGGAAGAAGGAACAAGTGTGCATCAGAAATTGTATTCATCTTTGGTGAAGATTTCCCTTTCAACTCTGGACTATTCAAACTTTGTTACCATAGACATAGGGAACAAATCCTGACTTTTTGAAAAAGTGTTTTCAGTTAGAGAATATGTACTCTATGATTTGTATGTTAAATTGAATCATACTTTCAGGAATCAGGAATTAATCACATGTTTAGGAATGTAAAGGAATAACTGAAGAAAAAGAGTGAGGGAATATGTGAATGACATAGTTATACATGTACAGGAAATCTTGAAGTGTTATATGTGTTATTGGAGTATAAAGTTATGAAACCTGAGTGAAAATAACAGAGTGTTTAATTTCAACTCCTAATGAGATATAGAATTTTTAGAGAATCCTATGTGGAATGAACTTCCCTTTATACTGAGTGCCATTTCAGGTTTTGGTAAGAATTTAGGAAGTAGCTTTGAAAAGAATGAATTTTAATGTCAGAAAAAGACAGTAGAGGCATTTTGGAAGAAAAGAGGCTAATTAAAAATAATAATTCAATGCACTCTTTTTCCCCATAAGTACTCTCATTCTATGCCTAGGTCAGAAATATCCCCTGGAGGAGGGCATGACAAGCCATCCTGTGTTCTTGCCCAGAGAATCTCATGGACAGAGGAACCTGGCAGGCTATAGTCCCTGGAATCACAAAAACATCTGACATTACTGAGGGAATAACATTACATTTCATTCAAATTTTGCTTCAAATTTCTCTGAATCAACTTTTATATTTTGTCGACAGGAACCAAGAAAACCAGAGTGCCGAAGTCAGTTTCATTCTCTTGGGCTTCTCAGAATATCCTGAACTCCAGATACCCCTTGTCCTGTTATTCTTAACCATCACTGTGCTGGGGAACCTGGGCATGATCCTAATTATCAAGATAAATCCCAAACTCCACACCCCTATGTACTACTTCCTCAGACATTTGTCCTTTGTTGATCTCTGTTATCTGTTACTCAACATTAGTTACACCCAACCTATTAGAAAACTTGATTGTGGAAGACAGAATCATCTCGTTCATAGGATGCATCATGCAATTCTTCTTTGCCTGCATATTTGTGGTAACAGAGACATTCCTGTTGGCAGTGATGGCATATGACCGATTTGTGGCTGTTTGCAAACCTCTTCTCTAATACACAGTTGTCATGTCCCAGAAGCTTTGTTCCTTACTGGTGGGTGCATCATACTTTTGGGGTACAGTCTGTTCCCTGACTCTTACCAATTTTTATCTGAATTGTCCTTTAGAGGAAATAATATCATAAATAACTTTGTCTGTGAGCATGCAGCCATTGTTGCTGTTTCCTGCTCTGACCCCTACATTAGCCAGGAGATCATTTTAGCCTCTGCCACATTTAATGAAATAAGCAGCCTGATGATTATTCTCACTTCCTATGTTTTCATTTTTATCACTGTCCTGAAGATGCCTTCAACTGGGGGGCACCACAAAGCCTTCTGCACCTGTGCCTCCCACCTGACCACCATTACCATCTTCCACGGGACCATCCTTTTCCTTTACTGTGTTCCTAATTCCAGAAGTTCATGGCTCATGGTCAAGGTGGCCTCTGTCTTTTACAAAGTGGTCATCCCCATGTTGAACCCAGTGATCTACAGCCTCAGGAACAAAGATGTGAAAGAGTCAGTGAAGAAATTAATCAATATTAAATTGTTCTCTGATAAAATGTAAAGCTAGAAACATTTTTTAAGAGTTTCTCAATAGCAAATTGAATCATGAACCTATTTTAACCTTGCAATTGACAGGCCAATTTCTGTTCACTCTTTTATTCTATTAAAGTAACTTTAAAATTACAAATAAAAATAGAAATAAAAGACTAAATTAAAAGTCTTATAGAAACATTGAATTGTAAATTTTTTTGTGTGTAATATCTGACCTTGTATTTGTCCTGGTTAAATTTCAGTTTAATTCAAGTCATGTGACTGTTGGATTTTTAAAAAGATCTGAAGAGTTATAGTCTACAATAAGAAAGTTTACATTTTAATGTAAAAATAGTACATTAAGAGCTGCTCAGCATAAAACTCTAAGTATCTTAAGACTTTATTAATTCCATAAGAAACACTTTGGCTTTGATTCCCAGGCAAACAAACTTTGATTCCCAGGCAAACACTTTGGCTTTGATTCCCAGGCAAACAAACTTTGATTCCCAGGCAAACACTTTGGCAAAGATTCCCAGGCAAACAAAGACAAATTTGAAATATATCTAACTTAAATAGTTCATAATATGGTATAGTTTAAATATAATTGATAATATAACCAGATATAAATTATTTTCTATGTGCTAGTGCAAGAAAATGATACAAATGTTGGAGATATAATGTATACCTATCACTTAAGTTTTTCCACATACATCATTGTGGTTGTACATTTTAAAATGTATTTATCTATCTCTTTTACTAGAAATTTTACTTAGGTAATTTTCAACTCATTTTAAGTTACAGTATATTTAAACCAATTCTCCCATGATAGTATAACAACCAACAAATTGATTATGATTTAATGTACTTATTTCAGTAAGTGAAGGTGAAGTCGCTCAGTCGTGTCCGACTCTTTGCGACCCCATGGACTGTAGTCTACCTGCTCCTCAGTCCGTGGGATTTTCCAGGCAAAAGTACTGGAGTGGGTTGCCATTTCCTTCTCCAAAGCATTAGCTATTTATTCATGAAAAAGAAACATTTATGAACTACAGTAGGTTGCAACAACAGCTATTTTTGAAAGAGTGACTTTAATGAGGCAGCTCTGCTGATATGAGGCAGGTCACTCGAGCTTCAAGGCTGAGCTAATCGGACCAACTAATCTTCAGTCTACAAACCTGTATGTAAATCATCCTCCTTGGACCATTCTTATGTTGGAAGCAATCAAGTCCCTGTTTGGGTCTCATCTATGTTTGGGTCAAAGTTAAAAAAAAAAAAAAGCTAAACTCAAAGGTTTGAAAATTTTTGCTTCTTGCCGAGCTGTTATGTTTTAGGTCAGGGGTATAGGGCGAGATGAAGAAGTTGGCTCAATATTTGTTCACGTGTGATGCATGCCTTCTCAGTCAGGTCTGACATTGTGATACCATAGACTGCAACCCCTCACGCTCCTTTGTTCATGGAATTTTCTTGGCAAGAATACTGAAGTGGGTCACCATTTCCTCCTCCAGGGGAACTTCCCAATGCAGGAATCAAATCCAGGCCTCTCAGGGTTGAACCAGAGTCTCTGGTGTATCCTTTATTGGCAGGAAGATTCTTTACCACTAGTGCCACCTGGAAAGCCCTGGCTCAATATTCACCAAAGATTAATTGAAACATTTACCTCATCAAAGATATTCTTTCTTGATCAGTTCAGTTCAGTTCAGTCGCTCAGTCATGTCCGACTCTTTGTGACCCCATGAATCACAGCACTCCAGGCCTCCATGTTCATTACCATCTCTCGGAGGCCACTCAGACTCACATCCATCAAGTCCGTGATGCCATCCAGCCATCTCATCCTCGGTCGTCCCCTTCTCCTCCTGCCCCCAATCCCTCCCAGCATCAGAGTCTTTTCCAATGAGTCAAC
>SJYH01011045.1:16339-27057 GCA_006408735.1 Sylvicapra grimmia | reverse complement strand
ATTTATTAACATTTATTTTGAACCTAATGTTCTTAAAGATGGACTTGTGAAAATCATGAAACTAATCAGAAACAAAAAATGCTATCAAATTTTCATTTTGTGCGGCTGGAATTATGTCCATTAAATATTGTTTCATGATATTAGTGTGCTTTGATTAATTTTTATTAGACTAGGGTTGATTTACAATGCTGTGTTTACTTTTTGCTGTACAGCAAAATTAATCAGTTATACACATAGATACAGCCATTCTTTTAGATTCTTTTCCCAATGGGTCATTATAGAGTACTGAGCAGAGTTTCCTGTGTTATAGAGCAGGTCCTTATTAGTATCCATTTTATTTACAGTAGGTTGTTTATGTCAGTTTTAGTCTCCCAGTTTATGTCTCCCTCCTTTCCCCTTGGTAACCATAAGTTCTTTTTATCTATGTCTAAAACTCTATTTTCATATTTGCAAATAACAGAAGTAGCAGACATTAGTGTTATCATAGGTTTTCTCCATGAATATTTCTGATATCAACTTATGCATTATGTCCTTTCAGGGGACTGTTATGCCTTTTTACTGCACTGGACCGTGGAAAATAGAAATAATGTCACTGTGCTTATTCTCTTGGGACTATCTCAAAATAAGAACATTGAAATCTTCTGCTTTGTCTTATTTTTATTTTGCTACATTGCTATTTTGATGGGAAATTTGTTTATAATGATTTCTATTATATGCAGTCCTCTCATTGACCAACCTATGTATTTCTTCCTTAATTACCTCTCACTCTCTGACCTTTACTGCACATCGACAGTGACACCCAAACTAATGACTGATTTACTGGCAGAAAGGAAGACCAATTCCTATAGTAACTGCATGACACAGATTTTTATCCTTCACTTCATTGGAGCCATCGAGATTTTTATCCTCACAGGGATGGCCTATGACCACTATGTGGCCATCTGCAAGCCCCTGCACTACACCATCGTCATAAGCAGACTAAAGTGTAACACAGTCATCATAGCTTGTTGTACTAGGGGGACTTATACACTCTGCCAGTCAATTTCTTCTCACCATCTTTTTACCATTCTGTGGCCCCAATAAGATTGATCATTACTTCTGTGATGTGTACCCTTTGCTGAAATTGGCTTGCATGGATACGTACAGGATTGGTCTCCTGGTAGTTGTTAATTCAGGTCTGAGTGCTTTGGTGACTTTTGTGTTTTTGATGACTTCTTATTTTCTGATATTACACACAATCAGGGATTACCCTGCAGAGAGCTGCACCAAAGCTCTTTCCACTTGCAGTTCTCACATCACCCTTGTGGTCCTATTTGTGCCTGTCCTCTTCATCTACACTAGATCAGCTGAAACTTTTCCAGAAGACAAAGTGTTTGCTCTTTTCTACACCATCATTGCTCCCATGTTCAACCCTCTGATCTGTACATTGAGAAACTTGGAGATGAAGAATGCTGTGAAGAAAGTGTGGTATCATCAATTTCTTAAGAAAGGGCATGAAAAAGAAAAACCTTGCATGAAAAAGAAAATTTCAGAAAGTCACTTTAGGTCTAGAAATATCATGAGCCCTGGATAATATAGGATGATATACAAGGAGTTTATAGTGATTGCAAAAGCTGGGTATAGAATCTTCAGCATTTTCTCAGGTCTCTCCTGGTTGGGAAATTTGATTTTTTTCATGTTTATTTTCCCTTTTTTCTCTTCTCATACCTGTCTCAAGAATTCCTTAATTTGACATTGTATTTTGACTGTACAATAAAATATTTTATTTCTTCCTATATATATATGAAAGTTTTCTTTTTTTCTTTTGAAATGCTTAATTTTCTAGGAAATGGTAGGTGGAGAATAGTGGGAAGTGGATGTATTGATAAGTTTTATTCAAATTTACTAGATTTGAGTAAATTAATTATGTTGGTTCTTAAAGTGAAAGTGATAGTCATGTCCAACTCTTTGCAACCTCGTAGTCTGTAACCTGCCATGAAATTCTCTGTCCATGAAATTCTCCAGGCCAGAATACTGGAGTGGGCAACTATCCCCTTCTCCAGGGGATACTCTCCACCCAGAGATCTAACATGGGTCTCCCGTTTTGCATGCAGATTCTTTACCATCTGAGCTAACAGGCAAGCCCTCTTAAAATATCAGGCCAATATTAAATAAGCATCCTTAATTACTGAAACATAAATTCTCTAGTAGCATATAGCCAATTCTCTAATTCTCTCCTTTGGACTGCCAATGTTATTCTAGGGTACTCTTAATGACATAAACTAATAGGAAGTCATCTAATAGAGCACAAATATTGTGAGACTTTACTTCCAGCTTCTCAGAGGAGAGCATTTAAAGGAGGATTTTTGAGTTGGGTTCCCTTACCCTACTGCTCTCCACCCAGGTGCCCTTTCCCAATAAAATCTCTTGTTTGTCAGCACATGTGTCTCCTCGGACAATTCATTTCTGAGTGTTAGACAAGAGCCCAGTTTCAGGCCCTGGAAGGGGTCCCCCATCCTGCAACAAATGGCGACTCTGGTGGGACTCTTCTTCACTAAGACTGACATCCTGACCACTTGGGGTACTCAGGGGCCAGCTTGCCTGCCAATGGACCAGACCCAGTGGCCGCAACTGGGACCCTTTGGTCCCTGGTCTCCTCCTGACCCAGACAACTGGCCAGAGTGCCCTGACTGGTAAGGAACAAGAGACTTTATTGACCTCACTCGCCTTCCCTCTCTCTTTCCTCTCCTTAACCCTTTCTATCCTTCCCTGTTTTTCTAGTCCCCCAGTCCTGGATGCAGGAATCTGGTCGAAGGGCCCTCAGCCTGAGCTGAGGATTGGAGACTGGTCACCTCCGTTTGGCAGAGAACTCAAATTCTGGTTCTGGTCTGGTCTGATTTCTGGTAGGGCTAAGTTCCAGTTCTCCCTTCTCTGGAGGCCCAGGGAAACATCCCATATCGCCTGGGCATCTGTAGATGGCAGGAGATGTCTGTAAGGCCACCCCTTTCGCCCCCCGCTCCCGCCTCCTCCCCCTTCTTCTTTCAACCTGGCTTCCTTTTCTCCCTTGTAATCTTTGATGTTAGTACTTGGATCTGATGTTCTGTGTCTCTACAGGAGGTTTTCTGAAGGACTGTATTCTTGTATTTAAGGGTACTCTTAATGACATAAACTAAGTGCAGAGGTTGAAGTGTCTGCCTGCAATGTGGGAGACCTGGGTTCGATCCCTGGGTCAGGGAAGATCCCCTGGAGAATGAAATGGCAACCCACTCCAGTAATCTTGCCTGGAGAATCCCATGGACAGAGGAGCTTGGTGGGCTACAGTCCATGGGTAGCAAAGAGTCGGACACGACTGAACGACTTCACTTTCATTTTTCACTTGAGTTGAGGCTAATAGGTAAATGAGTGTAACATTGAACTCCTTTGGCTACTTAGAGCTTATTACCACTCTTCTACATTAAATTTGAATCTCCTTATAAAAAACAATAACATCTCTATGTTTTTGCCAAACAAGATGCTTCTACAAAGATAGTCTCCCTTTCTCTCTCCCAAAAAGGAAATGCAAATCCTAATCCTTCTGGAAAATGTTAGTTTCTCTTCTAGTTCAGGTTGCAATCTTTCTTGAATAATCTGTCACAATAAGAAGAGATTGTAAAATTAATACTCAAAATTTAAAAAAGAAAAAAATAGTATGTAATTAAATGTATGAAAAATATACAGTGCTAAATTAGTCTTTGTTTCTGTGATTGGGATCTGAAATTTAGATATACTGAAGATGGCTTATCTAAATTCCATGATGTCTGAGGTTGCAGCTTAGATAATTCAAAAGTTGGAAGGGAGCTAGAAGAGGGGATATATGTATACCTATTGCTGATTCACATGAAGTTTGACAGAAAACAGCAAAATGCTGCAAAGTAATTATCCTTCAATAAAAAATAAATTAATTTTTAAAAAGTTCATTAACTGGAAGCTGAAATCTTTTAACACCTTGAATTGCATTCCTGGAAGTTGAGGTTGGCTGTGAGCTGGGACCTCAGCTGAGCTGCTGGCCATAAAACTCTGCATCTGTCCTGTATGTGTCGGTTTTCAATGGACTAGTTTGGGCTTCTGTATAGTACAGAAGCTGTGGAAAAATAGCTTATTTTCACACCTTCTATGCTATGCTTTCTAAATATTTTCCCAGTGAAACCATTAACAAATGCTATGTTTAGGAACAGTCTTACACATCTAGACATCTTGTTGTCTCTACAAACTAGACAGTCAAGTGCATTGGCTGAGGTTTTGACTACTGAGAAGAATTTCTTCAATGTTATCTTTTTGGGAATATTCATGTTTGAGGCTGTAATGCTATAACATTCCATGTTGAGTCAGTGTCAGATTTTCTGGTAGAACTAAATGCAAACAGATGCAAATGTGTGTTTCCTCCTTGGCCAACTCACCATAAGATCACAGTTGTTGACTGAGGGAAAAGAGACATTTTGGCAAGGGCTTCATGAACATTTCTTAAGTGTATGAGACATGTTCAAACCTAACCTCTTAGAGATCATTCTCACTTGATGATGTGTTGCTGGCAATCACTGAGCTTCTTCATGATGGAAAATTTACCACTTTGTTTTTCAGTTCAGTTCAGTTCAGTTGCACAGTTGTGTCTGACTCTGCGACCCCATGGACTGCAGCACGCCAGGCTTCCCTGTCCATCACCAACTCCCAGAGATTGCTCAAAATCATGCTCATCAAGTCAGTGATGCCATTCAACCATCTCATCCTCTGTTATTCTCTTTCCTGCTTCCTTAAATCTTTCCCAGCATAAGGGTCTTTTCCAATGAGTCAGATCTTCACATCAGGTAGCCAAAGTATTGGAGTTTCAGCTCCAATATCTGTCCAAAGAATATTTAGGAATTATTTCCTTTAGGATTGACTGATTTGATCTCCTTGCCATCCAAGGGACTCTCAAGAGTCTTCTCCAACACTACAGTTCAAAAATATCAATTCTTCAGCACACAGCTTTCTTTGTGGTTCAACTCTCACATTCATACATGACTACTGAAAAAAGTGTAGCTTTGACTAGATGCACTTTTGTTGACAAATTAATGTCTCTACTTTTTAATATTCTGTCTAGGTTGGTCATAGCTTTTCTTACAATTTCATGGCTGCAGTCACCATCTGCAGTGATTTTGGAGCTCAAAAAAATAAAGCCTCTCACTGTTTCTATTGTTTTCCAATCTATTTGGCATGAAGTGATGGGACCGGATGGCATGATCATAGTTTTTTGAATGTTGAGTTTTAAGCCAACTTTTTCACTCTCCTCTTTCACTTTCATCAAGAGGCTTTTTAGTTCTTCTTTACTTTCTGCCATAAGAGTGGTGTCATATGCCTATCTGAGGACGCATTTCTCAGGAGGCAGTTCAGGTGATCTGGTATTCCCATCTCTTTCAGAATTTTCCAGTGTTTGTTTTGACCCAGACAGTCAAAGACTTTGGCGTAATCAATAAAGCAAAAGTAGATGTTTTTCTAGATTTTTTTTTTTCAATGATCCAGTGGATGCTGGCAATTTGATCTCTGGCTCCTCTGCCTTGCCTAAATCCAGCTTGAACATCTGGAAGCTCATGGTTCATGTACTGTTAAAACCTGACTTGGAGAATTTTGAGCATTTNACCGGATGGCATGATCATAGTTTTTTGAATGTTGAGTTTTAAGCCAACTTTTTCACTCTCCTCTTTCACTTTCATCAAGAGGCTTTTTAGTTCTTCTTTACTTTCTGCCATAAGAGTGGTGTCATATGCCTATCTGAGGACGCATTTCTCAGGAGGCAGTTCAGGTGATCTGGTATTCCCATCTCTTTCAGAATTTTCCAGTGTTTGTTTTGACCCAGACAGTCAAAGACTTTGGCGTAATCAATAAAGCAAAAGTAGATGTTTTTCTAGATTTTTTTTTTTCAATGATCCAGTGGATGCTGGCAATTTGATCTCTGGCTCCTCTGCCTTGCCTAAATCCAGCTTGAACATCTGGAAGCTCATGGTTCATGTACTGTTAAAACCTGACTTGGAGAATTTTGAGCATTTCTTTGCTAGCATGTGAGATGAGTGCAATTGTGCTGTAGTTTGAACATTCTTTGGCATTGCCTTTCTTTGGGATTGGAATGAAAACTGACCTCTTCCAGACCTGTGGCCACTGCTGAGTTTTCCAAATTTGCTGACGTATTAGTTTTTCAGGTGGGAGGGTCTATACTCTTTTGCCTCAGAGACCCTAATCCTTAGACATTAACATGAATTTTTGTTTGAATTACTGAATCTGAAGCAGGAGGTACAGTTGAAGTCATCATCTAAGTAATTTATGAAGATTCATTGTAAGTGTTCAAGGTATATCTATCCACAAGCTAAACAAGTGATTTGAGAATTACTTGTAAAAACAATTAATGCCCCCTATTGTTTATGTTTTGTTTTTGCTGTTGCTATTATGGTGACCTTAATATATGCATGTCCATCAAAAATACAGTGTTATTTTGGCTACATAGTAATTATAGAGAAATTATGTTCCATGGGCTTACATTTGGGCATAATAAGAATAAAAAATCCAATGAAAAGATTCTACCATCAAGAATGTCTATTTTAGCTATGCATTTAGGAACTGTGGAAACAAACATAGTGTGAAGCTTTGTTCCCATGGAGATCAGTATAAGATGGCCTGGGACCATCTTATTTCTAGCAGTGAAGTGCTTTCACTTGAGGTCTACCACTTCAGAATCCTATGATTCTTATTGAAGAAAAGAAGTATATTTCTTGGGACTTACTGATCTATCATAAATTTCTATTCACAGTAATTGGAACACTTCTTTACTCTATTTTATAAAATTTTTGTAACACTATCTGGTACCAACACTAAGACCTAAACCAGTGACAATATCAGTGAAGTTTATGGCCCTTAAACTGTAATGACTGCCACAGAAACTGAGAAAAAAAATCTTCTTTTAAATAATAAATAAGATTAACATGTGACAAATTTCTATAGCAATGACAGAAATGAAAATTTCCAAAATTTCAGAAGGGGAAAACAAACAAGTTTCTTCTTAAAAGACAAGAAAAGAGGATGGATTAAAAATAAAAATATACTAAAAATATAAAACAGATATAGAACTATAGAAATTAATCCATGAAAATATATCAGACTGCTTGATTTAAATTATTCAGCTAAAAGATAATAATTATCAGACTAGACTTTTAAATATAGTCATATATTTTAAAGGGGCTTCCTGCTTAGCTCAGTCCATAAAGAATCTACCTGCAGTGCAGGAGACCCAGGTTCAATTCCTGGGTCGGGAAGATCCCCTGGAGAAGGAAATGGCAACCCATTCCAGTATTCTTGTCTGGAAAATCCCATGGATAGAGGAGACTGGCAGGTAAAAGTCCATGGAGTCGCAAGAGTTGGACACAACTTAGCAACTAAACCACAACCACCATACGTTTTAAAGAGATTAACCTAAACAATAAAGATGCCAAGTGGATAAAAGTAAAGGAAGAAGATCGATTGGGTAAGTACTAATGAAAAGAAAGATAGTATTCATATTAGTGTCAGAGCAAAATTAACAGAAATAGTTGATAGTGTTAATAGTGTCGATAGTGTTAATGACATTTCATAACATTAAGAAACTACAAAAACTCTATGGAAATAGAAGTTTGTATACAGTTCACTTGAACCAGAGACTATGGAATGTGTATTCTATTTAAGCACAAAGAAATTACTTTTAAAAATATCATATATTGTGCTATAAATTAATTTTCTTCAAATACACATTACTTTGACCACCTCACCCGATGGCAATGCAGTTAAATTTCTACTGCAATAAGCACATATTTTGAACAAGTTAAAAATTAAAACTATACAATAAAGCATCTAGTGAGGTTGGGAGGGTGCTTTAAATTTGAAGCAACACACAGAACATTTTTCATTCTCTTTCCAAACAGTTTATTCCATAGTAAACCAAACTTCCAAACTTAGTCTGGAGTTTCCCTGACAGGTCAGTAGACTTTGCCTTCCAGTGCAGGAAGTGTGGTTCGATCCCTGGATTGGGGAGTTAAGATCCCACATGCCTCATGACTAAAAACCCAAGCATAAAACAAGCACAGAAGCAATATTGTAACAAATTCAATAAAGACTTTAAAAATGATCTACATCAAAAAATAAAATAAAAATCCTGTTTCTAATTTCCTTGGCCTTTGGCTTCCTCAATATTTTCTAATATTTCTCTGTTCAGACATTATCTCTTAGTTTTTCCTCAAATTTTGTTTCAACATAAAGGACATGATTTATAGTCTCAGTATTGAACAAAAGTGGGCTTTCAGTTTGTAGTCATATTCCTCAGAATATAAGGAATTAATAGCTGTGACATAGGTATGTTTGAAGGACTTGACCAGCTTTTCTTTGGGGAACTGTCTCATCCTTACAGAAAGTGAGAAGGAGGTTGGTGGTTATAATCTCTAAGGTCATCTATTTCAATACCTCTTAGAATTCGAACAGAAGGCTTATGTATACATTTCCATTCCCAGAACCACAGAGGAGATATAACTTTTGGTAGAAAACAAAAGCACTATTCAACATAAATGCCAGTGATGATTCAGTTTTAAAAATCTAAGTGATTTTTAGATCATCTAAAAATTTAGATGATTTTAGTTTCAAAAATCTGGAGAGCAATTACTATTACTGTAAGAACAGCAGAAAAGTCCCAGAACCAGGATTCATGTGATTTTAAGATAAAATTCATTAACTTAAGCAGTTTGGTTAAGATTCTGAGTGCATTAAAAACATTGCTACCATTTACTCAGAGATAAAGGATTTTATCTAATGAGATAATCACCTGATAAGTAAAATTTCAGTCAACCTATAGTAAATAATAATTACTTTCAAATACAAAAGATAAAATTTTCATATACNGTTTATTCTATAATAAACCAAACTTCAAAACTTGGTTCTGGAGCTTCCCTGACAGTTCAGTAGACATTGCCTTCCAGCGCAGAAAGTGTGTGTTAGATCCCTGGATTGGGGAGTTAACCAATAACCAAACATAATACAGAAGCAATATTGTAACAAATTCAATAAAGACTTTAAAAATGGTCCATATCAATCAATAAATAAAAGCTTATTTCTGATTATCTGGGCCTTTGGCTTCCTCAAATTTTGTTTCAACATAAAGAACATGATCTAAGGTCTCAGTATTGAACAAAAGCGGGCTTTCAGTTAGTACTCAAACTCCTCAGAGTATAAAGAATTATTAGCTGTGGCATATTAGTTGGCAAGACTTGGCCAGATCTTCTTTGGGGAACTGTCTCAACCTTAGAAAAGGTGACAGGGAGGTTGGGGTTATAATCTCCCAGTTCGGTTCAGTTGAGTTGCTCAGTCATGTCCTACTCTTTCGACCCCATGAATCGCAGCACGCCAGGCCACCTTGTCCATCACCAACTCCCAGAGTTCACTCAACTCATAATCTCCCAGGTCACCTAATTTAAACAGATTTGGAAATCAAACAGAAGGCTTATCTGTACATTCCATTCCCAGAACCACAGAGGAGATACAACATTTGTGTAGGAAAACAACAACAACAACAACAAACACTATTCAACATAAATGCTATTGATGATTTCACTTTATTTTAGTATCAAAAATCAGAAGAGCATTTCCTATTTCTATAAGGACAGCAGGAAAGTCCTAGAACCAGGATTCATGTGAGCTGATTATATGATAAAATTCATTAATCTTAGCAATGCAGTTAAGATTCTGACTGCATTCAGAACATTGCTACCATTTACTCAGAGATAAAAGATTTTATCTAGTGAGATAATCATCTGGTAAAATTTCAGTCAAGCTATAGTAAATAATAACTTTCAAATACCAAAAATAAGTTTTCCATATATAATTTAAATTAAATTTTATCTATAAACATGCTGATTACATATGTTAATTCCCCTTGTCATATGCCTCAACAGATGTCAAAATTAAGCAGAGTTTTAGTATGATTTTGAGATATTCATTGAGAAATGATAGCATTTGTGTCACATAGGGGTTATATTAAAGAAAAGAAGAAAAAACTTATACTTAAGACAGAAGAGAAAAAAAATATTAAGAAAAAAATATTAAAGAGAAAAAGGGGTACAGATAAAATAAGGGAATGTACTGATACAGAGATTCATCACTCTTCTGCCTCCTCTGTTACTCTGCATAATATGTATTTAGTGAGTAATTAAAAAAGCAAAATGTTACAATATAGAAAACCTTAGTATCAGAGGATCCTGAATGTCAAGGTAGAGCAAACTCATTCAGGAAGACTGAGAACAGGATGAACAGTTACATAGAGAGCAAATACAATTAGTTTAGCTAAGAATTGGTACAGGTGTTAAGAGAAAACTTTGAAGCTGTTGGAAAACATTCAGCTTATTCATGACATTTTGTGTGAGACAACTTGGTTATGAAAGAAATAACAAAAATAAACAAACAAAAATAACATTCCCTAGAATCATAAGACTAATTTGTACCTGACAACCAAATTAGCAATATCTGGATAGTGAAAGAAAATAAACCTAAAAACAGTCTTTAGTATTTATCAGTATTTACCCAAATTGTTAAGTATTTGGCTTCCTTTTTTACAAAAAGATAATAAAATGATCACTGGACACATTTGGATTAATGGTTCAATTCATATGAAATGTATAAAACTTCTTCCAGGAAATATTAGGTATTATTATCATTACTTA
>SJYH01011036.1:25814-39047 GCA_006408735.1 Sylvicapra grimmia | reverse complement strand
CTCTCCTGTGAACTCTAACTATATAGAGTCATAAATCTCTCTTCTTGGGGAGACTGTTTGTCTCTGCCTAGGTACACCTTCCATGTAAGTGTTGGAAACTATTTGTAGAGTTGGGGTAATTGTAGAAGTCTCCTTGCTTGCCCCCTGCCTCAGGAATCCATTCTCTGCTGCCAGCTGTTTGATGTAAAACAATGCTCTTTCATTTGTCTTTTCTACTTCGGAGTTATTTGAGTCAGGAGGATAAATGTGTCGTTTACTCCTTTATGTCGCCTATAATGGAGGTCCCCCTGCAGTCAGAACTCCCTGAATGCCTTGTGAATGCTAGGCAATGACTTCTGTGCATGGGGGCAAACTTGACTGGGGATATGTGTTGGGGCCTTAGGGAGCCCCAGTCTTGCTGGAGAAACAGGCCAATTACAAATAGTATTTGCTATGTGGTGCGTTCAGTTCAGTTCATTCGTTCAGTAATGTCCGATTCCTTGCAGCCCCATGGACTGCAGCATGCTAGGGCTCACTGTTCTTCACCAGCCCCTGGAGCTTGGGCAAACTCATGCCCATCGAGTTGGTGATTCCATCCAACCATCTCATCCTCTGTCAAACTCTTCTGCTCCTGCTTTCAATCTTTCCCAGTAACAGGGTTTTTTCTAACAAGTCAGTTCTTCACATCAGTTGGCCAAAGTATTGGATGTTTAATTTCAGCATCAGTCCTTCCAGTGAATATTCAGGATTGATTTCCTTTAGGATGACTGGGTGGATCTCCTTGCAGTCCAAGGGACTCTCAAGAGTCTTGTTCAACACCACAGTTCAAAACCATCAATTCATCACTCACCATTCTTTATGGTGCAACTGTCACATCCATACATGACAACTGGAAAAATCATAGCTTTGATTATACTGAACTTTTTCAGCAAATTAATGTCTCTACTTTTAAAACATCTGTATAGGTTTGTCATAGTTTTTCTTCAAAAGAGCAAGCATCTTTTAGTTTCATGGCTGCAGTCATCATCTATAGTGATTTTGGAGCCCCTGAAAATAAAGTCTCTCACTGTTTCCATTGTTTCTCCATCTATTTGCCATGAATGATGGGACCAAATGCCATGATCTTGATTTTCTGAATGTAAAGTTTAAACCAGATGTTTCATGCTCTTCTTTCACTTTCATCAAGAGGCTCTTTAGTTCTTCTTTAACTTCTGCCATGAGGGTGGTGTCTTGTGCACATCTGAGGCTATTGATATTTCTCCCAGAAATCTTGATTCCAGCTTGTGCTTCATCCAGTTGTGCATTTCACATGATGTACTCTGCATATAAGTTAAATAAGCAAGGTGACAATATACAGCCTTTATGTACTCCTTTCCCGATTTGGTACCAGTCTGCTGTTCCATGATCAGTTCTAACTGTTGCTTCTTGACCTGTATACAGATTTCTCAGAAGGCAAGTAAGATGGTCTGGTATTCCCATCTCTATAAGTTTTCCACAGTGTTTTGTGATCCACACAGTCAAAGGCTTTTTTGCATAGTCAATAAAGCAGAAGTAGGTGTTTTTCTAGAAATCTCTTGCTTTTTCTATGATCCAACAAATGTTGACAATTTGATCTCTGGTTCCTCTGCCTATTCTAAATGCAGCTTGAACATATGGAATTTCACAGTTCTAGTACTGTTGAAGACTTGCTTGGAGAAATTACTTTGGTAGCATGTGAGATGAGTGCAACTGTGTGGTAGTTGAACATTGTTTGAAATCACCTTTTTGGGGGATTGCAAGGAAAACAACCATTCCAGTCCTGTGGGCACTGCTGAGTTTTCCACATTTGCTGGCATATTGAGTGCAGCACTTTAACATCATCTTTTAGGACCTTATATAGCTCTACTGCAATGCATTCACTTCCACTAGCTTTGCCCTTAGTGATGCTTCTAAAGCCCTATTTGACTCCGCATTTCAGGATTGTTCAGCTCTAGGTGAGTGATCACACCATTGTGGTTATCTGGGTCATCAACATCTTTTTTGTGCCATTCTTCAATGTATTCTTTCACCCTCTTCTTAATATATTCTGCTTCTGTTATGTCCATCCCATGTCTCTCTTTTATTGTGCCCATCCTTGCCTGAAAAATTTCCTCCCTATCTCTAATTTTCTTGAAGAGATCTCTGGTCTTTACCTTTCTAATGTTTTCCTCTATTTCATTGCACTGATCACTTAAGAAGGCTTTTTTTTTTTTTTTAATCTCTTCTTGCTATTCTTTGGAACTCTGCATTCAGATGGGTATGTCTTTCTTTTATCCTTTGCATTTTGCTTCTCTTCTTTTCTAAGTTATTTGTAAGCCCTCTTCAGACAACCATTTTGCCTATTTGCATTTCTTTTTCTTTGGGATGGTCTTGATGTGAAGGCCATCCCAAAATGAAGATCATAGCATGCAGTTCCATCACTTCATGGCAGATACCTGGAAAAACAATGAAAACAGTGACAGACTTTATTTTCCTGGGCTTCAAAATCACTATAGATAGTGACTGCCGCTGTGGAAAAAAAAACACTAGCTTCTTGGAAGAAAAGCTATGAAAAACCTGACAGCATATTAAAAAGCCAAGACATGTTACCAGCAAAGGTCTGTAGAGTCAAAGATATGGTTTTACCCGAAATCGTGAGTGGATGTGAGAGTTGGACCATAAAGAAAGGTGAANTACCTGGAAAAACAATGAAAACAGTGACAGACTTTATTTTCCTGGGCTTCAAAATCACTATAGATAGTGACTGCCGCTGTGGAAAAAAAAAAAAAAAAAAAAACACTAGCTTCTTGGAAGAAAAGCTATGGAAAATCCTGACAGCATATTAAAAAGCCAAGACATGTTACCAGCAAAGGTCTGTAGAGTCAAAGATATGGTTTTACCTGAAATCGTGAGTGGATGTGAGAGTTGGACCATAAAGAAAGGTGAGTACCAAAGAATTGATGCTTTTAAACTGTAATGTTGGACAAGTCTCTTGAGAGTCCCCTGGACTGCAAAGAGATCCAACCAGTCCATGCTAAAGGAAATATGTCCTGAATCTTCATTGGAAGGACCGATGCTGAAGATGAACCTCCAATACTTTGGCCACCTGATGGGAAGAACTGACTCATTAGAAAAGAACCTGATGCAGGGAAAGACTAAAGGCAGATGGCAAAGGGGAAGACATAAGATGAAATTGTTGGGTGGCATCGCTGACCTGATGAACATGAGTTTGAGCAATTTCCGGGAGTTGGTGATGAACAGGAAAACCTGGCATGCTGCACCCCATGATACAGCAAAGAGCTGGACATAAATGAGAGACTGAACTGAACCGATGTACAGAGGACATCAGGGAGGAGGCAGAAGTCTTTGGGTTCCAGTCAAGCCTGTGGCGCTGGTGGGAGTGGTGAAAGATTTAGGTGGAAGGGGAGGCTTCCCATCCTCTGGTGCAGGTCCTTGAATCCAAGGCAAGGAGCACAAGATTTTGAATTGTTACTAAATATTGTTTTCTAAAAAACAAAAAGCTGTTTTTTGCAGGACTGAGAACTTTGACTGATTCTGTTCTCTAGATTTTACTGTGGGATATGGGAGGGATATGGAGTGGGCTGAGTCTGCA
Source organism: Sylvicapra grimmia (assembly GCA_006408735.1). Classification (NCBI taxonomy): domain Eukaryota; kingdom Metazoa; phylum Chordata; class Mammalia; order Artiodactyla; family Bovidae; genus Sylvicapra; species Sylvicapra grimmia. Next base: position 35,458 of record SJYH01011036.1, on the reverse strand, counting down.
AAAATTAGGTGACCAGCTGCTGGAGGGCCAGGCTTATGGTAACATTCTGCACTAGAAACAAATCCAGAGAAAACGTGCCCCTTTTGGAGTGTATATTCCAATGTATTACATTGTTTCAGCAGATCACTTCAATGGTGTTTTGGGGCAAGCAAGAGATGCATGATGGGTGGTTGGCTTTTGTCAATTCCTGTGGGTAGCTAGATGACTAAATGTTTGGTTACTTAATTGCATGGTTTGGATTAGGCTTGGGAAAGAAAACTAGATGAGGTCCACACATATTTCAACATTAAACAGCAAGGAAAAGAAGGTTACTAAGGCTACTACAGGTAATTTAAACACGAGGGGTCAATGGGGAAAGATTCATTTAACAAGCTGATTGGACTGTAAAAGTTGCCATAGTTGTTGCTATGACAAGTAGCCATAACAGCTCCTTGTTGCTATGCTGGAGATGTGGGAAACTGAAAAGAGACCAAGAGCCTTTAGGACTTTCCTTGCAGTGTGATTTCAGGGGAGAAGTAGTTGACAAGGAAAGGCTGATTGGTAAGGCTGAGGAAGGGAGTAATACAATCCAGTAAGCATTAGCTCTTGTGGGAGCCCAGAAAACAGAAGCAGTGGCTCAGTCAGAGTTCTGGGTCTGAGTTCCGAAATAGATGTCATTTGGCTTGAATCAATATTTAGCCTTGAGGATGGCAGCCATAACCTCTAAACAAAAGACTTCCTTCTCCCAGGTGGCAGAATAATTCATATTTGTAGCAGACTCAGGAACCCAGAAAGCTCACTCAGGGTCACTTGCACTTTGCAGGCACACATGCAATCTAGAAGATGAAATTATCATCATGATGCCCATTTTCCGGATGAGAAAACTGAGGTTAATAGAATTGATCAAGCTCATACAGCTAAGCATGTGAAAAGCCAAGCAAAAACCCAGGGTAACAGTCCTCAAATTGTGTGTTTTTGCTCCACACCCACTGGGAGTGGTGGGTGGTGATCTGGAAGCAATGCTTAGGGAGAAGCAAACAATATTCATGTTTAAATTGAAGAAAGTAAGGCAAACCACTAGAACATTCAGCTATGACCTAAATCAAATCCCTTATTATTATATAGTGGAGATGAAAAATAGATTCAAGGGATTAGATCAGTTAGCCTGAAGAACTGTGGATGGAGGTTTGTAACACTGTATGGGAGATGGTCATCAAAACCATACTCAATAAAAAAAAAAAATGTGAGAAGGCAAAGTGGTTGCCTGAGGAGGCCTTAAAAATAGCTGAGAAAATAAGAGAAGTAAAAGGCAAAGGAGAAAGGAAAAAATAATACCCAATGGAATGCAAACTTCCAGAGAATATCAAGGAGAGACAAGAAACTCTTCATAAGTGAATAGTGCAAGAGTTAGAGGAAAACAATAGAATTGTAAAGAGTATAGAGCTCTTCAAGAAAAGTGGAGATACCAGAGGAACACTTCATGCAAAGATGGGCATAATACAGGACAGAAAATTCAGACATAACAGAAGCAGGTGAGATTAAGAAGAGGTGGCAAGCATGCACAGAAGAAATCTACAAAAAAGGCCATAATGACTGGGATAGGGATGATACTGTGGTCACTCACATAAAGGCAAATATACTGGTTTATGAACTCAAGTGGGCTTTAGGAAACATCACTACAGGAAAAGCAGCTAGGGAAGGTGATGAAATTCCAGATGAGCTGTTTAAAATTCCTAAAGAATGAGGCTGTAAATGTGCTGCATTCAATATGTCACCAAATTTGGAAAACTCAGCAGTGGCCACAGTGCTGGAAAAGGTCAGTTTTCATTCCAATGCAAAAGAAAGGCAATTCCAAAGAATGCCAACCTATTATGCCATTGTGCTCATCTCACTTGCTAGCAAGGTAATGCTCAATATCTTTCAAGCTATATTTCAACAGTACATGAACTGAGAACTTTTAGATACACAAACTGGTTTGAGGAACCAGAGATCAAATTGCCAACATCTACTGGATCATAGAGAAAGCAAGGGATTCCCAGAAGAACGTTTCCATCTGCTTCACTGATTATGCTAAAGCCTTTCACTGTGTGGACCACAGCAAACTGTGGAAAATTTTTAAGGAAATGGGAGTACCAGATCACCTTACCTTTCTCCTAACAAGTCTGTATGTAGGTCAAAACGCAGAAGTTAGAATCAGACACAGAACAACTGAAAGATTTAAAATTGGGAAAGGAGAATTACAAGGTATACATTGTCACTCTGGTTATTTAATTTATATGTAGGATACATCATTCAATATGCTGGTCTGAATAAATCCCAAGCTGGATTCAAGATTGCTGGGAGAAGTATCAACATCCAGAAATATGAATATGACACCACCCTAATAGCACAATGCAAAGAAGAACTAAAGAGCCTCTCAATGAGGAGAGGAGATGGCAAAACTAACTCAAACTCAACATTCAAAAAACTGTTCACTAAAAGACATTCAACATTCATGGCATCGAGTCCCACCACTTCATGGCATATAGATGAGGGAAAAGTGGAAACAGTGGCAGATTTTATTTTCTTGGGCTCCAAAATCACTATGGACCTTGACTGCAGCCACAAAATTAAAACACACTTGCTCCTTGGAAGGAAGAAAGGCTATGAAAAATCTGCACAGTGTATTAAAAAGCAGAGACTCACTTTGCTACAGAGATCTCTGGTGTCAAAGCTATGGTTTTCCCAGTAATCAGGTACAGATGTGATATCTGGACATAACAAATGGTGAATGCCAAAGAATTGAACTTTTAAACTGTGGTGCTTGAGGAGATTCTTGAGAGTCCCTTATACAACAAGGAGATTAAACCCGTCTGAAAGGAAATCAACCTCTGACCCCTGTTGTCTCAGCTGAGGCATCTACTGAGGGCCTCCAGGTGGAAAGAACATTTGGTTCCACTGCAAAAGTGCCTAACCATGGCAGCTCCAAGCAAACAGTTTGTAGCCCCACCCATGGTGAAGATCAGAAAGGATGAAGGCTCTGTGTACCCTGGGTCTCCCGATACATGCACTGCATTCTCCCCAGCAGCATTGGAGGGCAAGGAAGAGGCATTCTGGGCCCTGGAGGAGGGGGATGGCTCAAGGATCCACTGGGGCCATCACTTACCAAGTCGGACTGGAAAGGACAGAGCAGGCATATGTGTCAGAGACCTGGTGACTGGGTGTGGGACAAAGGGAACCAGCTCTATATGAAGTACCTCACCCAAACTCCCTTGGAGGAGAAGCCCAGTGATAAGTTTATCTGAAATGGGATGAAGAGAGTCTATTTCATTATCCCNCAGGCATATGTGTCAGAGACCTGGTGACTGGGTGTGGGACAAAGGGAACCAGCTCTATATGAAGTACCTCACCCAAACTCCCTTGGAGGAGAAGCCCAGTGATAAGTTTATCTGAAATGGGATGAAGAGAGTCTATTTCATTATCCCTTATAATTCCTTTGAATGAGGAAGTGGTGGAGTTGGTGGGTCATCACAAACTCTTCCATGGCCTAGACTATCCCCCAGTCACTTTCTTTGGCTCTGCCTCTCCCCAGTTTCAATCATGTAGTTCTGGAGGAAATTGACAATCATTTGTGCTGCTGGGTCAGGGTCAATGACCATGTAAAGCCAATCACAGGACCTCATGGCCCTGCCATGATGGCTGATCTAGGACTGTACACGTGATCTAAGGTGGCTCATTCAGAGAACACCCTTGAACTCTGATGTCTTCAATGTTTTCTTTCCTTATTGGAGAAGCCTTCAGNTGCTGCTGGGTCAGGGTCAATGACCATGTAAAGCCAATCACAGGACCTCATGGCCCTGCCATGATGGCTGATCTAGGACTGTACACGTGATCTAAGGTGGCTCATTCAGAGAACACCCTTGAACTCTGATGTCTTCAATGTTTTCTTTCCTTATTGGAGAAGCCTTCAGGATATAAAACCCTAGGGCAGGTAACTTGGACTCCCTCAATAAGTGCAGAAGCCTTAAGGAAGAAAAGTGTAAGGCTAAAACCATCAAAGAAGAGGGAATGAAACAGTGAGGGTGTGAAATAGAGAACTGATGACTTCTGATTTCTTGTGTCCAGTCACTGAGATCTTTGTATTTGCTCTGATTCTTCTGTTCTGGATTCCCAGTCTCATTTAAATGAGTCTCCCCTTTCATTAAAGCCAGTTGGAGGTGGGCTTCTCTCAACTGTGATTCAGACTTGGTTCTAGATCCTTCCCGATTTTTGTACACCTCCCAGACAGAGGCACCTGTTTGTTTCAGCACACTTATGATTGAAACCCTTTATTATTTAATGAGAATAGGGTGTGCAGACCACGAAATACAGTTCACCAGCATCCTGGGCAAGAGTACCCTAAGTGTGAGTGATTGTTTGCTCAAAATGGCCTTACTGATTCCTGAACCACTCAAGCATTTATACTGCCTGTGCCAGGCCAATCCTGTCATCTCCTCTATCAAAGACTGAGAAAGACAGCCTCAGGAAGACATCATCCAGGATCCAGGTCTCTCTAGACGGCCTCACTGTGTTCTCTTTAAAGGTGGTATAGCAGTGGCCTCTAGAATCCTGGGGGAGTCAGAGACACACACCAGTCAGCATGAGCCCTTAGGTGTGACTCCCACAAATATCTAGACCCAGCACAATTCTTGGTTTTATTTCTCTCTTTTGGTAAGTATCAAGGGATTTTCTCATTAGAAGGGGATATGAGATTTCAGCCACAACCAAAAACGGCCAAGACATGAGGTTGCCATGAGGAAGATTGTGGGGGAGGGGAGGACTGGGAGTTTAAGATACAGAGGAATGATAAACAACAAAGTCCTACTGAAGAGCATAAGGAAATATATTAACTATCTAGTCATAAACCACATGAAAAAGAATTAGGAAAATATATATATTTCTGTATGTGTATAACTGAGTCACATTGCTGTGCAGTAGAACTTAACACAACACTGAAGACTAGCCACATTTCAAAAAAAATTATTTTATTTTTTAAATTTAATTTAATTTTTATTTTTTATTTTTACTTTACAATACTGTATTGGTTTTGCCATACATTGACATGAATCTGCCATAGGTGTACATGAGTTCACAATCCTGAACCCCCCTCCCACCTCCCTCCCCATATCATATCTCTGGATCATCCCCGTGCACCAGCCCCAAACATCCTGTATCCTGTGTCCATAGTTCTCCTCTCTCCCTGTTTCTTTCCATCTGACTCCTGCTCCTTGTTTTCTCTGCAGAGAATGTTGGTTCACCTCCTGCATCCCCGCAATCCATACTTTATTAAACAACTTTATTTTATANCATATCATCTCTCTGGATCATCCCCGTGCACCAGCCCCAAACATCCTGTATCCTGTGTCCATAGTTCTCCTCTCTCCCTGTTTCTTTCCATCTGACTCCTGCTCCTTGTTTTCTCTGCAGAGAATGTTGGTTCACCTCCTGCATCCCCGCAATCCATACTTTATTAAACAACTTTATTTTATATTTGGGTATAGCGGATTAACAATATTCTGAGTTTCAGGTAGACAGTAAATGGACTCAACCATATGTATCCATGTATCCTGGTCCCCAAAATACCCCTCCCATCCAGGTTGTCATATAATTAAGCCTAGTTCCCTGTGTCACACAGTAACTTGTTGTTGCTTATCCATCTTAAATAGAGCAGTGCCCACAACACGTTCTTGAAGACCTAACTTAGGAACTCTGGGAAGCTTCCTTTGGCCTGCACTCACCCTCTTTGGCCACTCCAGGTTTGGTTGGGTAATATACTCTGGTTCCCCATCTCCACTGGTCAGTCCGTGGCCCTCATCACCCTGAGTAAGTCCTCAGTGCCCCAATGCAGATCATCTTGGGATGCCAATTGCATGGAATCCAGTGCAATTTTGCCTAGAACCAAGCAACCCTCCATATGGGTCCATGAGTAGAATTCCTGAAATCCCCTCCCTTCCTCAAAATTTTCTTTGAGTCCATCAGCCAACTCTGAACTCCCCTAGGAAGCTGACATGAAGCCTCCACCCTGTGCCAGGGCTGAACAGTCACTGTACACCCTTTATTCACATTAGCATCCAGCCTCCCCACAGAGGGGTCGGGTAGCCTGACTCACAAAGTGGGCACAAGGCCAGAGCTAGGGGAAGATGCATCTGAGACCTAGGGTAACCATGTGATTTATCTTCCAAACCAGGAAAACTGAGAGAAGTGAAGGGAGTCTATTAATCCCTATGGTGGGACAGAACAAAGGGACTGTCCCCAGCCATTCTCCTTGTCACATGATTTATTTCAAGGACTGCTAGAACTGACTTTCTGTGTTCTTCTATCTGAGGGTTCAGATCAAACTGAAGCTCTTTGGGGACTGAGGACCTGAGTGATCCCTTCTCCTTGTGACAAACTATGCCAGCATGGCATGCTGTCTCCACATTTATTTCAGGATGATCAGTGTCCCAGATGACCCTTTACTCTCAGGTGGTTTATCTTGTGGGAGGCTCTGGCCAGCCCCAGGGCTCAGCATCTGCAGTAGTGCGAGATGGCCTGAGAGGGCACCCTCCTCCCAGCAGCAGCTCAAGGGTTCCCGCAAATTCCTATTTGAGAACCACCCCTCAGGGTTCTCCCCTCACCTTGAGGATGTAGGCTTGAGCTGGGATTGGGTAGTTGATACCATTGATGGTGAAGATAAGAGACGACAGCGTATTAACTGTGAAACATGAAGCGTAGTGCTGTTAGAGAGAGAGGGAGAGAGGTTGGCCCTGGAGATCCTTCTTGTGTGTGGAGACTGGGAGTGACCCTGGGGCATGACCCTTCACCTCAGAACCCCGTGGCGTGGCGTCGATGAGCTGCTGGATGTTATTGACCAGTCTTCTTGCGCCAAGGATCAGTGATGCCCCAGTATCCACAAGGGCCTCGCAGACCCCAGAACAAGCAAAAACCTTTCTTTTCATGGAGATGCTGAGAGACAGTGTGACAAAGCAGGCATCAAGGTCACTTTGAGTCTCCCCAAAGCTGCCCGCTTCCTGACTATCTCCTAAACAGCCCTCCATCTTTTGTGCTGACTCTTTTCCCTTGCTCTCGACTCAGCACCTTCCTTGACATCCTTGAATGCAGTACTTGAATACAAAAGGATCTTTTATATCTGACAGAAGCTGGTCTTCGTACATAGAAGAGTCCCCTCCCCTTTGACTAGTAAATTTATTGTCATCTTCCAGATTCCAGCTTAATTGTCACTGATTCAGGGAAGTCTTTCCCTTGGTGTTTATCAGTCTCCTGTCTTGGTCACTTTCTGTAGACCCTTTCTCATGTCTGCTTCTGCCAAGTCACTTCAGTCGTGTCTGACTCTCTTTGACCCCATAGACAGCAGCCCACCAGGCTCCCCCATCCCTAGGATTCTCCAGGCAACAACCCTGGAGTGGGTTGCCATTTCTTTCTCCAATGCATGAAAGTGAAGTCGCTCAGTTGTGTCCCACTCTTTGTGACTCCATGAACTGCAGCATATCAGACTCCTCCATCCATGGAATTTTCCAGGCAAGAGTACTGGAGTGGGATGGCACTGCCTTCTCCATGTCTCATTTCTAACACGTACCAAAATCACAATTCAGTATCTCGCCCTCACATCTAAGAAGGCAGATGCACAAGACATGGCACACACACACATAGGGAATTGTGACCTTGGTACATGCTCATGACACACACACACACATGTTCATGTCTAGCATGTACCAAAGTCACAATTCACTAAGTGTGTGTGTGTGTGTGTCATTTCTTGTGCATCTGCCTTCTTAGATGTGAGGGCAAGTTTTATTCTCTTTGCCTCCCTAAAGTGCCTGGCACACAGTGAATGCCTAATGCTTGTCTGTCTAGTGAGTGAAAGAAGACTGAAAATGATGAATGAAAAACATCCAGAGAGCTGTATCTGGTGGGGAACAAATAACAGGTCAACCACAGAGTGAAGATGGAGATTCACGAGGACAGCAGATTCTCATAATGGTGGGAGAGAGGGGCTCCTCTGGGAGAGGGTGTTTCCCAGCACTGCTCGTATAATCACCTCAGACCCTGAGCCCTTAGCCAGGAAATACATGACTAGTCCACAGAAACTCCAAAGGACAGGTCAGCTTTTGTCTGAGGGTATCACATAGAATCCTACCAATTATGCCTCTTGTCCTCGGGTCACCCCTGGATCCCACCTTCCTGATTCTCTGTTATAGCCCCTGCCCCACTGCATGCCCACGTAGGTGGGGTGTCTTTATTATTAGTTGCTTTCAAGTCATAAGACAGCAGCCAACCTCTCTCCACTGCTGGGTAGCTTCTCCCTAAGGAGATCAGTTTTCCACATTTGCTCAAGACTTTTGCCATTTTTAAACTGACATTTACCTGTGCTGAGAACTTCCTTGGTCCCAGGTAGCCTTGGACAATTGGTCATCTTATAACTCTGTTCAGGCTGGTGTAATTCTCCCTGATCCTCTGTTTACCACACTGGAGAGTCCTCTAACCATGCTCCATGCCTCACAGGGCAGTGGGTGCAACCCTCTCCCAGCTGCACAGAGCTCTCTGGACCCTTTTAGGACCCTGGTCAGAGCCCTAGTCAGAAGACCTGGGGATTATGAACCCATGGGTTGTTTGCATATCTATGTGTTTATGTGTTTGTTTGTATATGTGTTTGTATGTGTCTCTAACGTGCTTTTGTGTCTCTGACTAGCTATGCATGTTTATATGTGTCTCTGATTATATGTCTGCTTGTGTGTTTCCATGTGCCTGTGTGTCTCTCTGGGTCATTGTGGGTGATGTATATGTCTGTGTCACTATGCATCTGAGAATACATTTGTGTGTGTATGCCTGTGTCCATGTACAGATATGGAGCATCACTTGGGCTGACCCTCAGATGGAGAGGCTTACAGGTCCATGTGTACACTCCAGTCTCCCGCTTGGATCAATGGTACTCAGTTGAGTGCTCCTTGGTAGTAGGCTTTGTCCACCCCACCAAACATCACCATACTGCCCTTCCCCTGCATCTGCATAGAGAAAAGAAGGGCCTATCTTCTGAGGACAGTAACAACAGCACTATTGGAGAGCTTGTGTTTGTGCTTGTCTCCCCACCAAGGCCCTAATAAGGTCTCCATTTACAGATGCAGAAATCAAGGCTAGGAGCGATTGAGAACCATACTGAGGTCAGTTCAATTCAGTTCAGTCACTCAGTCGTGTTTATTTGTGACCAAATGAATCGCAGCACGCCAGGCCTCCCTGTCCGTCACCAACTCCCGGAGTTCACTCAGACTCATGCCCATCGAGTCAGTGATGCCATCGAGCCATCTCATCCTCTGATATCCCCCTCTCCTCCTGCCCCCAATCCCTCCCAGCATCAGAGTATTTTCCAATGAGTCACCTCTTCGAATGAGGTGGCCAAAGTACTGGAGTTTCAGCTTTAGCATCATTCCTTCCAAAGAAATCCCAGGGATGATCTCCTTCAGAATGGACTAGTGGGACCTCCTTGTAGTCCAAGGGACTCTCAAGAGTCTTCTCCAACACCACAGTTCAAAAGCATTAATTCTTTGGCACTCAGCCTTCTTCACAGTCCAAATCTCACATCCATTCATTACCACAGGAAAAACCATAGCCTTGACTAGACAGACCTTAGTCGGCAAAGTAATGTCTCTGCT
>SJYH01011027.1:0-10287 GCA_006408735.1 Sylvicapra grimmia | reverse complement strand
TTGTACTCTTGACACTCACTTGAGTTTCTGTCATTGGTCTAGTTCTTTTTCTACTATGATACCACTCCACTGTACAGTTATAAATATTTTTACTCTAACAAAAATAACAATTTAAATCAAGACATTTGCTAATTCATCAGAATATGTTTCAGGCCATCACTTTTTAAAAAAACTTTATTTTGCTATACCTTATGCTACCTGTGAAAGAAGAGTGACTTCCCAGTGACAGCACAGATGTGAGAACTTGAGGAGTTTATATCAGAATTGTCACAGAGGGACCGACTCCCTAGGGTTCCATTATTTCTCACAGAAACTCATTCAGACTATTAATAACCANTCAGGCCATCACTTTTTAAAAAAACTTTATTTTGCTATACCTTATGCTACCTGTGAAAGAAGAGTGACTTCCCAGTGACAGCACAGATGTGAGAACTTGAGGAGTTTATATCAGAATTGTCACAGAGGGACCGACTCCCTAGGGTTCCATTATTTCTCACAGAAACTCATTCAGACTATTAATAACCACTAAGGTTTCTTTTATTTTTAAAATCTTATGCTCATGAGGACACGACAATTTGCCACTTCCTAATATCACCAGGGAATCAAATCTCCTGTAAAGATGAAGCAATGAGATTCACTCTTCATTTCAGTATGTATGCCGGTTGGTCTACATAATTTGAGACTTGACTTGGGGAGTGGGGGAATATTAAGTTTCATTGTTTTCATCATGCAAGATAGAATAGTACCTGTTATATGGAGTTTTACAGTCTAGAAAACCATTGGAAGATCATTTAAATTTTGTTAAGTTTGAACTAGTTATTTCCTGATTCTGACTCCTCTCATTAAAAAAATAAATACATATAAACATACAATAGCTAAGAGAATTTCATTGTTGTTCAGTCACTTAGTGGTGTCTGACTCTTTGTGACCCCATGGACTACAGCATGTCAGGCTTCCCTGTCTATCTCCTTCTATGTCACCATCTCCTGGAGTTTGCCCAAACTCATGTCCACTGAGCTGGTGATGTCATCCAACCATCACATCCTCTGTGTCCCCTTCTCCTCTTGTTTTCTATCTTTTACAGCATCAGGATCTTTTCAAAGAGTAGGCTTTTCTCATCAGGTGGCCAAGGTATAGGAAATTCAGCTTCAGCATCAGTCCTTTCAATGAATATTCAGGACTGATTTTCCTTAGGATTGACTTGTTTGATCTCATTGTAATCCAAGGGACTCTCAAGAGTCTTCTCCAATACCACAGTTCAAAAGCATCAATTTTTTGGCGTTCAGCTTTCTTTATGGTCCAACAGTTACATATATACATTTACTACTGGAAAAACCATAGCTTTGACTATATGGACCTTTATTGACAAAGTAATGTCTCTGCTTTTTAATATGCTGTTCTAGGTTTGTCATAGCTTTTATTCCAAGGAGCAAGTGTCTTTTAATTTCATGGCTGCAGTTGCCCTCCACAGTAATTTTAGAGCCCAGGAAAATAAGTCTGTCACTGTTTCCATTATTTCCCCATCTATTTGCCGTGAAATGATGGGAACAAGAGTATATTGTAAATATCCAGATAATGTAAATTGCTGGTAATTCTTCCTTTGTCAGCCTGTCCCACCCAGATGTATTGTCTTTTTCCATCTGGGGTTGAATTCTTAGATTCCCTCAAGAGAACTACTTTAGTGTCTGGTTTACACCTGAGTTTTTCCAATGGGAGAAATCAGTAACATGACAGAGGTGGCAGGAAGAGAGAGGTATCCCAATTTCATTTTCATGTTCTTTCAATTTCATAATGAAGTGGTAGGGTGGCTACAATCCTTCCAAGGAAAATTCTTCCTGAGGAGTGTGTTGAGTATGTGGCCTAGGACACTCTTCTTTGTTCTAGTTTCACTGGACTCCTGACACTAGTCCTTGTGTTGGCCACTTCAGTACTGGAATGGAAACTGCCTTCTGCAATTAGCCTCCAGGAACTTCCTATTCTTTGTTGTCTTTAACATTTCCTGTGTTCTCTGTATTAAATTAAATTAATTTTATTAAATTCTCTTCAGTTAAACCATCTGAGTAGACTTTTGTTTTGTCTCAGGTCTCTGACTCAGACCAGAAAGTTGCACAATAGTTACTTAAATGTTGCAGTGGAAGAGAGATTTCTGTCTTCACCATTGAAGCCTCACTTGGAGAAAGTTGAGCATTACTTTGCTAGTGTGTGAAATGAGTCCAATTGTGTGATAGTTTGAACATTCTTTGGAATTGCCTTTCTTTGATTTCACACTCCAAGATGTCTGGCTCTAGGTGAGTGATCACACCATATGGTTGTCTGGGTCATTAAGATCTTGTGTAATTCTTCTGTGTATTATTCTCACCTCCTCTTAATGTCTTCTGCTTCTGTTAGGTTCATACAATTTCTGTCCTTTAATGTGCCACTTTGCATGGAATGTTCTCTTGTTATCTCTAATTTTCTTGAAGACATCTCAAACTTATTCTCATTCAATTTATTTCCCATTCATTTTTTTTCTTCTATTTCTTTTCACTGATCAGTAGAAAGGCTCTCTTATCTATCCTTGGAGAAGATTCCTGAGAGTCCCTTGGAATGCAAGTTCAAACCAGTCAGTCCTAAAGGAATTCAGTCCTGAATATTCATTGGAAGGGCTGATGCTGAATCTGAATCTCCAATATTTTGACCACCTTATGTGAAGAACTGACTCATTGGAAAAGACCATGATGTTGGGAAAGATTGAAGGGAGGAGGAGAAGGGGATGACAGAGAATGAGATGATTGGATGGTATCACTGACTCGATGAGCATGAGTTTGAGCAAGCTCTGGGAGTTAGTGATGGACAGGGAAGCCTGGTGTGCTACAGTCCATGGAGTCACAAAGAGTTGGACATGACTGAAATGAACTGAACTGATATACATATATATATAAATTATATATATATGTATATCTATATATGTATATGTATGTATGTGTGTATATATATATATATACATTTCTCCAATATTCAGATTTCTCCAATATTCAGGATCTTCATCTGTTAGAAAGAAATCATAATTTTCTATCACAGGGATATTATGTGTTAAAAAAAACTGTTTCTCCTTACTGAAGGACATGTGTATTCATTTTGAAATGCTTAGCACACAAATGTCTGAGATCTAATAAATACTCAGCAGATGATATTAGCTGTCTTACTGAAAAAGTTGTAAATGTATGAGCTCTACAACCTGGTAATGTAAATAAATTCTGAAAATACAGCTTTTAAAATTATCCATAACTGCTTCCATCTACCATATATGTCCCATTCAATTGAACAGGAATATAGCAAAAATAAGATTTTGAAATATATTTTGTACTGAATTTAATATAAAGCCAATGATTCTATTTGTCCAACCTGAAGTTAGGAAAATCTCAAAATATTTGCAACTATTAAAAGGACGTATTCACAGTTTGTAAGGTTGAAGTCGATTGGAAAAACATTTGCAAGCTCATTGCAACTTATCAAACATCATAGGATTAGTCAGCAAATTAAAACTTCTATGATGAAGCTTATAGACCACCTTAATGAAGAAAAAATTTTTAAACTCCACATTAAAATATAATGTCTCCCAACTAAAATATTTAATATAATATCATGTATATAAGCTAAGTAATATAAAATATGAGGTAATTATCAATTTAATTTTATAGGTAAGCTTTTACCCATATCCACAAACCAACTGGACTGAAGAGCATTTTCAGAATGACACAATAGTTTATATGGATTTTGTTTTTCTACAAAGCAGGGTCTTTGTCCACTTCACAAAGACAGTGCATTAATTATTCTTTGCATGTTTATGATAACCGATATATAAATATTTTGCTTGTTTCTCTCTTATCTTTTGAGATAAGTATCTTAATGACCCAACATCTTTAATAATTGTATTACCTGGGTTCTTATATCAAAATATAATTATATAAAAGGACTTATGAAGTATGCCTTTCTTTGAAAGAGTAGTTTTGGACTTAGAAGAATATATTGTTTAAATAAACTCTTTTGGTTGATCTTTCTCTTTAGGCAAATGCCTAGCCCTTCATATTTTAGTCCTTTTCTCCCTCATATGACTTATGAGAACTTCCAGCCCTGGAAAGGGAGTCTGTAATCTGCAGCTGTTATCTTTGTGTTTCTTTCTGATCTTTCTTGGCCTCTAATCGGCAAGATTAATGTTTACTCTGCTGTTGTCCACCAGGATGTGGGCATCTTGTGGGCACTACTCTCTCCTGATTGGACACAGCCTGCTAATCTTACCTGCTGACCCAGCTGCATCTTGACTGTTAGGGGAATTACAGACTTAAACCTGTTCTTTATATTTACTGGGACCTCTCCTGGAAAGTTTGCTGTGTAGGAATCTTCACTAGCTACATATCCCAGACTTCAAATGGTAGTTATCTTCATATTTCTCTGGAATATACTAGAAATTTGGAAATCTGGCTACTGTTCTTTTCCAATAGAGGCTGAAGTAACGGTGGGAGTATTAAGTCAAGTCCAAGTATAAAATGTCTAAGTAAGCTGTGCACAAACTTCAGTTTGCTTTGGCTGACCAACAAATTGACTCAGTACTGAAGCCTCTAGCAAGGAAATTGGGACAACCCGTCTCAGAGAGATCTGCTAAGGCTTTGAATCATCTTTTGCTTTTCCTGTCAATTATTAGTATTTCTTTCCCCAAAGGTATGATTCAGGGGTCTTTATTTTTCTCTGTCATAGTCCCTGCTTTTTAATGTGAAACATGAATGGAAGATAGAGATTGGAAAGGAAGATTGGCTTAGTCATATGCAAGATATAAAACTACTATATTATTTTTGTTTTTCACAAGAGTATTATAAGGAAACTGGGTCAGAAATACTAGGAGTTGACTTTGCTTTCAAATATTAATGTAGACATGATCTTAAATGTTAAATATTATATGTTATCAGGAATCATAAATTATACATATCTGTGCTAATAAGTCTAATTTCATTTAAATTATCTCCAATTTGATCTGAATGTCTAAAAATAGATTCCTTGTGAATTGCATTTAAATCCATGAGATGAAATTATCTTTGATTACTAGTGAAAATGAGGTAAAGTACAGTTTACATGAAAAGCCAGTAATTCAAATCTTCTCTTTAGCCTCATTGTTTGGTTATTTATTCAATGTTAGTGTTAGTTGCTCAGTCATGTCTGACTCTTTGTGACTCCATGGGCTTAGCCCACCAGGTTTCTCTTTCCATGGAATTCTCCAGGCAAAAATACTGGAGTGGGTTGCTGTTCCCTTTTTCAGGGATCTTCTTGACCCAGGGATAAAAACCAGGTCTTCTCTATTGCTGGAAGATTCTTTGCCATTTGGGCCACCAGGGAAGCCCATGGTAGCTTACAAGCTTACAACAACAACAACAACAACAACAAAGGTATTTATTCAATACCTCTTTATTAAACATTATACACTCAAAGTGTTTGCAGACTGCTACAGATTGCTACTCAGGATATTAGGGTTTCCCAGGTGACTCAGTGGTAAAGAATCCTCCTGCCAATACAGGAGATGGAGACCTGAGTTTGATCCCTGGGTCAAGAAGATACATTGGAGAAGGAAATAGCAACCTACTCCAGTATTCTTGCAGGGAAATCCCATGGACAGAGGAGTCTGGTGGGGCTACAGTCCATGGGATTGCAAAAAAAGAGTTGGACACACTTAGTGAATAAACAACAAAGGGAGCTCAGGATGTGGAATTGACATTAATTTTGTCCTCTGACACTTACTATCCTTAAAAGAAAAATAATAGTTATGAAAGGAAGCATGTACCGCGGAGGAGGCAGGGAAACAACAACGTGAATTCAGAAGAAGGAAACACTATTCTAGCTGAAGATAAACTGCCAGGAGCCAGCGTGAGGAACTCCGCCCATGGCAAAGGTCATGAGGAAGGAGGCTTGGCATACGCAAAGGCATGATCAAGCCTCAGGAAACCCCCTGTTCCCGAGCATCTACCCCCCAAACCAGAGTCTATCTACTTTACTATTTCATGCTCTCGCTTACACCTCTGACTTTATGGGGGGCTGTTCCCCACTGGTTCTCTCGGAGAAGGAGTTAACTTGCAGCTCCAAGTCAATAAAGATTCCTGGATGTGACAAGAGTGTTTCAACTTATGAACTCCTCTGAAGGTTATCTAGCATGCCTGTACAGATTCCTCTGGCCACATGTGATTGTTTACANCTTGCAGCTCCAAGTCAATAAAGATTCCTGGATGTGACAAGAGTGTTTCAACTTATGAACTCCTCTGAAGGTTATCTAGCATGCCTGTACAGATTCCTCTGGCCACATGTGATTGTTTACAACGCCCCAGCTGTGAGAAGCACGAGAAGTTTTAGACTTACTAAAGGCAAATTCTTTTGGGAAGTTAGAAATTATTAGTATAGTGGGTTGGTTAGGAATTATATTGGTAAAGCGTTTTTCATTTGTTGTGCCAATAATTGCTGCTAATTGCTTCACCTGGGTGGGACAAGGGTGTCTCAGGTCAAACCTCTCTGCTGGCAAACTAGCTTGTGTGACAGAATTATCCATACTCCTGCCACTACGTACATGAATGTTTCAGTTCAGTTCAGTTCAGTCGCTCAGTCATGTCCGACTCTTTGCAACCCCATGAATCGCAGCACGCCAGACCTCCCTGTTCATCACCAACTCCCAGAGTTCACTCAGACTCATGTCCACCGAGTCTGTGATGCCATCCAGCCATCTCATCCTCGGTCGTCCCCTTCTCCTCCTGCCCCCAATCCCTCCCAGCATCAGAGTCTTTTCCAATGAGTCAACTCTTCGCATGAGGTGGCCAAAGTACTGGAGTTTCAGCTTTAGCATCATTCCTTCCAAAGAAATCCCAGGGCTGATCTCCTTCAAAATGGACTGGTTGGATCTCCTTGCAGTCCAAGGGACTCTCAAGAGTCTTCTCCAACACCACAGTTCAAAAGCATCAATTCTTCGGCGATCAGCCTTCTTCACAGTCCAACTCTCACATCCATACATGACCACAGGAAAAACCATAGCCTTGACTAAACGGACCTTAGTCGGCAAAGTAATGTCTCTGCTTTTGAAAATGCTATCTAGGTTGGACATAACTTTTCTTCCAAGGAGTAAGCGTCTTTTAATTTCATGGCTGCAGTCACCATCAGCAGTGATTTTGGAGCCTAAAAAAATAAAGTCTGGCACTGTTTCCACTGTTTCCCCATCTATTTCCCATGAAGTGATGGGACCAGATGCCATGATCTTCGTTTTCTGAATGTTGAGCTTTAAGCCAACTTTTTCGCTCTCCTCTTTCACTTTCATCAAGAGGCTTTTTAGCTCCTCTTCACTTTCTGCCATAAGGGTGGTGTCATCTGCATATCTGAGGTTATTGATATTTCTCCCGGCAATCTTGATTCCAGCTTGTGTTTCCTCCAGTCCAGCATTTCTCATGATGTACTCTGCATATAAGTTAAATAAGCAGGGTGACAATATACAGCCTTGACGTACTCCTTTTCCTATTTGGAACCAGTCTGTTGTTCCATGTCCAGTTCTAACTGTTGCTTCCTGACCTGCATACAGATTTCTCAAGAGGCAGGTTAGGTGGTCTGGTATTCCCATCTCTTTCAGAATTTTCCACAGTTTATTGTGATCCACACAGTCAAAGGCTTTGGCATAGTCAATAAAGCAGAAGTAGATGTTTTTCTGGAACTCTCTTGCTTTTTCCATGATCCAGCGGATGTTGGCAATTTGATCTCTGGTTCCTCTGCCTTTTCTAAAGCCAGCTTGAACATCAGGGAGTTCACGGTTCACGTATTGCTGAAGCCTGGCTTGGAGGATTTTGAGCATTACTTTACTAGCATGTGAGATGAGTGCAATTGTGCGGTAATTGGAGCATTCTTTTGCATTGCCTTTCTTTGGAATTGGAATGAAAACGGACCTTTTCCAGTCCTGTGGCCACTGCTGAGTTTTCCAAATTTGCTGGCAGATTGAGTGCAGCACTTTCACAGCATCATCTTTCAGGATTTGAAACAGCTCAACTGGAATTCCATCACCTCCACTAGCTTTGTTCGTAGTGATGCTTTCTAAGGCCCACTTGACTTCACATTCCAAGATGTCTGGCTCTAGATTAGTGATCACATCATCATGATTATCTGGGTCGTGAAGATCTTTTTTGTACAGTTCTTCCGTGTATTCTTGCCACCTCTTCTTAATATCTTCTGCTTCTGTTAGGTCCAGACCATTTCTGTCCTTTATCGAGCCCATCCTTGCATGAAATGTTCCCTTGGTATCTCTAATTTTCTTGAAGAGATCTCTAGTCTTTCCCATTCTGTTGTTTTCCTCTATTTCTTTGCATTGATCGCTGAAGAAGGCTTTCTTATCTCTTCTTGCTATTCTTTGGAACTCTGCATTCAGGTGCTTATATCTTTCCTTTTCTCCTTTGCTTTTCGCCTCTCTTCTTTTCACAGCTATTTGTAAGGCCTCCCCAGACAGCCATTTTGCTTTTTTGCATTTCTTTTCCATGGGGATGGTCTTGGTCCCTGTCTCCCGTACAATGTCACGAACCTCATTCCATAGTTCTTCAGGCACTCTATCTATCAGATCTAGGCCCTTAAATCTATTCCTTACTTCCACTGTATAATCATAAGGGATTTGATTTAGGTCATACCTGAATGGTCTAGTGGTTTTCCCTACTTTCTTCAATTTGAGTCTGAATTTGGCAATAAGGAGTTCATGATCTGAGCCACAGTCAGCTCCTGGTCTTGTTTTTGTTGACTGGATAGAGCTTCTCCATCTTTGGCTGCATAGAATATAATCAATCTGATTTCGGTGTTGACCATCTGGTGATGTCCATGTGTAGAGTCTTCTCTTGTGTTGTTGGAAGAGGGTGTTTACTATGACCAGTGCATTTTCTTGACAAAACTCTATTAGTCTTTGCCCTGCTTCATTCCGCATTCCAAGGCCAAATTTGCCTGTTACTCCAGGTGTTTCTTGACTTCCTACTTAAGCATTCCAGTCCCCTATAATGAAAAGGACATCTTTTTTGGGTGTTAGTTCTAAAAGGTCTTGTAGGTCTTCATAAAACCGTTCAACTTCAGCTTCTTCAGCATTACTGGTTGGGGCATAGACTTGGATAACTGTGATATTGAATCGTTTGCCTTGAAGTTGAACAGAGATCATTCTGTCGTTTTTGAGATTGCATCCAAGTACTGCATTTTGGACTCTTCTGTTGACCATGATGGC
This sequence comes from Sylvicapra grimmia, assembly GCA_006408735.1. Lineage (NCBI taxonomy): Eukaryota > Metazoa > Chordata > Mammalia > Artiodactyla > Bovidae > Sylvicapra > Sylvicapra grimmia. The sequence goes on along the minus strand of SJYH01011027.1, from coordinate 1,046 downwards.
TACTCCATTTCTTCTGAGGGATTCCTGCCCGCAGTAGTAGATATAATGGTCATCTGAGTTAAATTCGCCCATTCCAGTCCATTTTAGTTCACTGATTCCTAAAATGTCGATGTTCACCATTGCTATCTCTTGTTTGACCACTTGCAATTTGCCTTGATTCATGGACCTGACATTTCAGGTTCCTATGCAATATTGCTCTTTACAGCATCGGATCTTGCTTCTATCACCAGTCACCTGCACAACTGGGTATTGTTTTTGCTTTGGCTCCATCCCTTCATTCTTTCTGGAGTTATTTCTCCACTGATCTTCCATAGCATATTGGGTACCTAATGACCTGGGTAGTTTCTCTTTTGGTATCCTATCATTTTGCCATTTCATACTGTTCATGGGGTTCTTGAGGCAAGAAGACTGAAGTGGCTTGCCATTCCCTTCTCCAGTGCACCCCGCTCTGTCAGACCTCTCCACCTTGACCTGCCTGTTTTGGGTTGCTCCACAGGCATGGCTTGGTTTCATTGAGTTAGACAAGACTGTCATCCTAGTGGAGGAGACACCCCACGTCCGAGGCCAGGGGCGGCCAGGAGTAGACACCCCGCGTCCAAGGCTAGGGGCAGCCAGGAGGAGACACCCGCGTCCGAGGCTAGGGGCGGCCGGGAGGAGACACCCCACGTCTGAGGTCAGGGGCAGCCGGGAGAAACCACCTCGTGCTCGAGGCCAGGGGCGGTGACCCTGAGGAGCCACCCCAAGCCCGAGGCCAGGGGTGGCAGCTGGGAGGAGCCACCTTGCACCCAAGGCCAGGGCAGTGACCCTGAGGAGCCACCCAGAGCCCGAGGCCAGGGGTGGCAGCTGGGAGGAGCCACCCATGCCCGAAGCCAGGGCCGGTGGCCAGGAGGAGCAACCCGAGGAGCGGTGGCTGTGCAGGTGCAGGAGGGCCTAGAGGAGATATCCTATGTTGAAGGTCAGGAACGGTGGTGGTAAGGACATACCCCTCGTCCAAGGTAAGGAGCAGCAGCTGTGCTTTGCTGGAGCAGCCGTGAAGAGATACCCCA
>SJYH01011013.1:0-12217 GCA_006408735.1 Sylvicapra grimmia | reverse complement strand
AAAAAAAAAAAAAAGCTGAATCAAACATGTAAAGCCTCTAGGGATTGGCCCCTGTTGTGAACGCTCTAAAGAGTCCCTCAGCTCAGATAACTGGCCGACAGCGAGTTCCCTGCACAGTGCGAGCCTGGCTTTCTCCCCTCAACTCACCTCCCCATCTCTCTCTGGTGGGCATATTCCTCCCATCTGGCACCTGTTGGCTGTTGCTACCACGGCACTGTCACCCTCTTGGGGCTCTGGCTGCTGTTCCTTCCTGATCACCCAATGGCCCTCCTGAGGGCAAGGTCTCCCCTAGTGCCGGTCTCCTGTGCAGATGGATGCTGGAATCTGTCCCTGAGTGGATCTGTCTCCTAAGACACCACAACCTGCTGCAATTGCCTCTTCACAACCTTCTCCAGCCTCCAGCCTCCTCCCGCCTCTGCCTTCCCAGCACGTTATTAGGCCCTCAGGAAAAGCATAAGAAATGTCACTGAAATCAGATTTCCTGCTCAGAAAATGTTCGTTTACATCTCATCTTAAACCTTACAAAAAAACAATGAAAAGGGTGGCTTTTCCATTCCCAACCTCAAACTGTAGTGAAAGCCGTGTCTGAAAGGATGACTCCAGGGGAATTCCGTTGCAGTTCAGTGGTTAGGTCTCCACGCTTTCACTGCCAAGGGCAAGGGTTCAATACCTGGTAGGGGAACTAAGATCCCACAAGCTCTGGTGGCATGGCCAGAGAAATAAACAAAAAGACCCCAGAAGGAAGGAAAGGAACCTGTCCAACTTGACTCCTCCCCTTTGCTTCAGACTTAGGCAGTGACAGAATCATCCACCAGGGGGCAGCAACTGCTCCTTTTCTGCCCTGGCCTGAGCTCTGGGACTTGGTTTTGGATGAGTTCCCCCTAAAGGCTTCCCTGGTGGTTCAGACGGTAAAGCACCTGTCTACAATGAGGGAGACCCGGGTTCGATCCCTGGGTTGGGAAGATCCCCTGCAGAAAAAAATGGCAATCCACTCCAGCACTAATAGCCTGGAAAATATCATGGACAGAGGAACCTGGTAGGCTACATACAGTCCATGGGATCCCAAAGAGTTGGACACAATTGAGCTATTTCACTTGCCTCTGGTGGGAGAAAAGGGTATCTAAGGGCCCCTTCCCCTCAGTTTTTCTTTTTTTAAATTCACACCCATTCTAAGTAGTAGGTTTGGTTTCCCCCATTTTATTCTTTTTTTATTTTTTTATTTTTGGTTTTGGGCTCTTAAATCCCCAGCTAGGGATGTAATCTGTGCCCTGTGCAGCGGAAGAACAGAGCTGTATCCAGTGGCCAGCCAGGGAATTCCCGCTTTGTTTTATTCTTGAAGCATAGCTGGGATTTGAAATTCGTGTCTTTGTCATTCCTGGCGGAAGCCGCTCTTGGACCTCGTCTCCCCTCCCATCCCTCCTCCTGCAGTTTCCTCTCCTCCCTTCAGTTGTGCACTCAGACAGGTCTTCGCTTGGGATGCGGTGGAGACAAGGATGTCCTCAGCTGCTTCCTAGGTGAGCTCCACCCATCCTGTACCCTCCCCTACTCCAGAGCCTGGTTGTCCTGGGGAAAGGGACCTGGAATCATCTAAGCCCCTCATTACATGCTGAGGAAACCAAGGCTCCAAGAGAGGAGGTGGCTTTTCCAAGCCAGTTCACTTGTCAGGACAGGACTCATGATGGCTCTCAGCCCAGGGTTTAGCCCACCAGGACTTGAGTGGACCTCTCTCTCCAGCGTCATCCCTCCCATGATCTCTCTTTGTCTCCTTCAAGAAACCCCTCCTCCCTGGTAAAGCCCTGAGGGTTCAGTATTACCTAGACCTTGCCTGGAAGTACACGGTTTTAAGGTATCCCTCCCAACCCCCAAGGTGTCAGGGACCTCAGACCAGGAAACTCCAAGCTAAGGCTGGGTGCTTGGTTCCCACACTCGAGGAAACCCTTGAGTATATGTAGTCAATCCATCATGTAGTCATAAATCGTGGAAGATTTCCTGATTGCCTACTGGGTGGCAGGCACAGTGCTGGGCACTGCGGAGCTGTGGCTGAGAAGACTCAGCTTCTGGGCTCAGCACTTAGTCTGGTGGGGAGACAGCTCTGAGGAAGACCCTCCACTCAGCAGCTGGAATCTGACCCAGGTCAGGGAGCCGATGGGAGAAAGCAGGTAGGTCCCAGCTAGTCTGTCCTGTCTGGAATGCTTCCTTGCCTCCTGGCCACTTAAACTTGCCTCTGATGTCACCATTGGAGAGGCCTTCATGGGCAACCCCGTCCTCATGTAAAGTAGCTCTCCCCCCAGTCACTCTCCAGCACATTTCCCTGTTTTATTTTCCTTGATGGCTTATGTCACTATCTGAAATGACCCTCTTTGAGTCACTGTCTGCCTCTCCCTACTCCTCATTATAATGTCCACTCTATGAGGGCAAGTCCTCATCCATTTCACTGAGGCCTTCAACCTGGCAGGCACTCCATCCATGAATGCTGAAAGTAAGAATATTTGAATGTTCTCTCTAGGAAATCCTCCAATGCACTAGGTCCTGGGTTGTGATCTTGTGGAGAGAAAGGCCTGAAGAAATGAGGCTGCCAGGAAACAAAATGGTCATTAATGGAGGAAGGCTCCCTGGGTCCTAGGCTAGATGTGGAGGTGGGGACTGGAGTTCCCATTTAAAGGATACTGGACTGGGGTAGGCCCCAGTGTTGTCCTCACAAACTGAGCCCCTTCCTTCACCGCCATCTTGCCCCACCTCTTCCTTGCCATTTGTTTATCAATGCCTTTCCTGGAAAAGGCAAAGGATGAAGGGTTGGGTGAGATTGCCAGTTTCAGCTCTCTTATCTTTAATCAAGTGACAGGTTCCCTCTCGGGTGAGAGGCCCAGGAGATGTAAGGGAAGTGCTAAGGAAGTTTCAGAGATTGTGGAGGAAACAATATCTGTTTCACAGATATTGTTCAAAGCCTACTTCAGCTAATTTCTAGCTGGGTGACTTTCACAAGTTTCTTAACCTTTCTGTTCTTCAGTTTCTTCTTTTAGGGAAAACACTACTTGGGTGGGGTTGAGAATTTTAAAAATTCCTAGAGCTGAGAGTCTCTTTGAGGACTCCAGTAACCCAAACTGTTTCAGAGATCTGTTATATGTTGGGAGCAGTGACTTGTCCACAGGATAGAAGAAATAATCCAGTATTAAAAAAAGAAACAAAACTACTAAAGGATTTGGACACCTCCTTATTACAGTGTTTTGAAAGATAAAAGAAAATTTGCATAATGTTGGTCCACGGATATAACCCTCACAAAAAATAGTACTCCTAAGTATACCGCCCCAACAAGAAAAGAGAAAATCACATGTTGGTAAAACAAAACAGAAACCTTCACATGAGACAGGTACCCAGAACAAAATGAGGAAGACACTAACAAAGATATAACAAGCCTGTTGTTCATACTTTCTCTTTTCCCTGAAAGGGGTGCACTATTCCTGAACGTACTACAATACCAGGTTGATGCGTGGAGGGGACAGAGTAAGGTTCTACTCCAACTTCCCTGCTCCAAAAATCCATTTACTAAAATGTCCTGGGATAGAGGATATGGTGGTGTTCAGTTGCTAAGTCCTGTCTGACTCTTTGTGACCCCATGGACTGCAGCAAACTTCCTTGTCCTTCACTGTCTCCTGGTGTTGCTCAAACTCATGTCCATTGATTTGGTGATGCCATCCAACCATCTCATCCACTGTCTTTCTTTTTCCTCCTGCCTTCAATCTTTCATAACATCATGGTCTTTCCCAATTCCCACAGCGGCTGCTTTCCCACCACACTGTCCGGTGCACTTAGACAGGCACCCAGCACCTAGATCTTGATTGAATGCCGGAGTCAATGGAAAAGGACAAAAAGGAGATAATATGGGGAAATCACTCTGGCTTAAACATGATTTGAACTTGTGCTGACCTGAACAGCCTGCCTTATATATCCAGAAGACACGGCAGTCTTACTTTAGGCCCTCTTCTCTTCTAAGTAATAATACAACTTCTTCAATGGCACTGACCCTCCTTGTCAGTCAGACACCTGTATAAATAAAATCCCAGTACAACCAACACACACTGACTTTAAAGCCCATCATATTAACCTAGACTCCCTGGGTGGGGAAGATCCCCTGGAGAAGGAAATGGCAACCTACTCCAGTATTCTTGCCTGGAGAATCCCATGGACAGAAGAGCTTGGTGGGCTACAGTCCACGGGGTCACAAAGAGTTGGACACAACTGAATGACTTCACTTCACTTCCAGGTGGATCTTAGTGGCTCTCTGCAGGAACTGCCTGAAATGAAAAAACACAAATACTTGATTACTGTTGAAGAAACCAAAGACAAAGAAAGCCAAGCCAGTGCTCTGGAGAAGAAACTGGGAATGTTAAGTGGGAGCTTGGCCACCCCTTCCTTATGTAACTTAGGCCAGGCAAAAATCTGGGAAATTTCCATTCAAGACTGCTGGGCAAAACCTAGTCTTTCAAATATTTCACAGTTTGTGCAAATCTCACAGCTATACTTTATCATAAAGAGAACGGGAAAAACGTTGCAGTTGTTCTGCAATTGCCATAATTGGAAGCACTGTCAGAAAAGCACAAGAAATAAACTTGCATCAGATAGTTCAATCTTGAAAAAAGCCATTTTCTGTTTTTAGGTACTTAAGTAAGCCCCCAAGGGGGTGCACCGTTCCTGGAAGTACTGCAATACCAGGTCGATGCGTGGAGTGGACGGAGCAAGCTCCTATTCCAACTCCCTGCTCCAAAAATCCATTTAATATATTGTCCTCGGATAGAGGACGTATCAGATATTAAACTGATAAGAACAGATACTACACTTGATCTTAGCCAAAAGGCCGAGAAGCGATACCGGGTCACCGCCCGTCGGGGTCACCGTCCTGCTGTCGTGCATGTTGCACTCAGGGTGACTCGGGTCCCGCTCACCCCAGGTCTCCCTTCCTTGGCCTCGTTGACAGTGCTCTGGCGGCACTACACCAGACGCTCGAGCAGAAGATGGATTCTCCACATTGTAAAAGAGAAATTCCGCATCCGCTGTGGCTTTGTGGTTCTCGGGCGGAAGCGCCGTCTCGAATCTGCATGCCCCGCCCTCTGTCGCCAAGAAGGCGTGGCTCCGGCGGGACCGCAGCGTCCTGGGGACGGCCTCGGGGCGGCGGCAGGGGAGCTCCTCCTTGGTGGTAGTGGAGAGGAGAGACCCGACCGGAGCGGGTGCGGGGTGGCCGGCGAGAGGGACCCGTGCGACGAGCTGCTGGCCGAGAGTTTTCCTGAAGACAAGGTCGCAAGACTGACTCGCCAGAAACGCCTGGACTGCAGTGTGTTACTCAGGCCTCCGCCTGCGGAGAGAGGGGCTCCGTAGGGTCGGGTGTGTGGAGGGGGCTTCCCGGGCAGGCGGAAGGCGGATGGCCCACAGTGGGGAAGGGAGGGGGCGTGTGGATGCGGAGGGCGGGGCCGGGCCGCGGGAGGGGTTCACTCCAACTCCAGCGCCCTTGTCCTTCGGTGCTTCTACGAACCAAACCGATCCCGGGCTTCCTACAGAACACTCTCTCCGCCTAGGCCCTCGTTTCCCTGCCCGTCCTCCTCAGCTGTGGGCTTCGCTGGTGGCTCAGATTGTCAAGAATCCGTCTGCAATACAGGAAACATGGGTTTGATTCCTGAGTCGGAAAAATCCCCTAGAGGAGGAAATTGCAACCCACTCCGGTATTTTTGCCTAGGGAATCGAGTGGACGGACAGAGGATCCTGGCGGGTCACAGGGTCCCAATGAGTCAGACACTACCTACAGACCAAAACAAGAAGAAACATTCTGTTAATCTGAGCTGTCACAACCACTAGCCACATGCAGCCAGGGAACGCTGGCTAGGTGCTTCCTCCGAATTCAGAGGTACCACTAAATACAGAGGTAGCAGAGAATTCAAAGGCTTCCAATTTCAAGAGGAAAACACTGGGATTTCAAAGATTTAGTATTAGAAATTCTAACATATCTCTATAATGTTGTTATTAATTACATATTGAAATATTTTAGATATCTGGTTTTTTTGTGGGTGTGTCTGTGGAGAGGGGTGTTCCCCAGGGTTTGCAAGAACCCTGAGGAGGGATGGGATGGAACCCTCCCTGCCTTGTCACTGAAAACATGGAGCTCTAACCGCGGACCACCAGAGAATTTCTGAGATATCTTGAGTTAAAGAATATATTAAACTTAATTTCACTCACTTCTCTCTTTTTTAATATGCCTAACAATATTTGCTTTGACTTGCAGAAGGGAATTCCCTGGTGATTCAGTGGTTAGGCCTCAGCGCTTTCACTGTGGGAGTCCAGGTTCCATGCTTAGTTGGAGAACTAGGATCCCAAAAGCCACACAGCATGGGCAAATTAAAAAAAAAAACAAAACACAGTTTGGTTATGTGTGTGACTCACATATTTCTTGAAAGCACTGTTACAGGTGGAAGTGCTGAGAGGCTAAGCAACTTGCCTAATGTGAAAAGAAGTAGGGATTTGCATTCAAGCATCCTGCTAACCACTGGGGCCTCAGGTTTTTTTAAACCAGGGGTCCTGATAGTTTAACTGTGGATGATACAAATGCCTCTCTGATGAGGGTACTTGTGAAGCTACACGAGGAAATGCAGCACATCGGAATGTCTTAATGAGTATATCCTAGAGAAAATCACTTCTTGCCTGTAAAATAGAAATGATTCCATTTGAAGTCTTGCAAACTATCTACACCTACTCACCCTGAGCCTTCCTAGTTCACATCTTGCTCTCCCTGGTCTTGTATTTCTGTTGGCTGCCAAGTGGCTTTGACACTCATGATGCTCACATAGCATAGATATACATGTAGATATGGACACAGACACATAGAATGTAGGTATATTCACAAATATACAGTCATTAGTGCTGTACTTTCACCTTGATCATAAACCTTTTGTTTGCTGGTCTATTCTCAGCACCTAGTGCTCTGAATATACTTGATTTTTGATGAATATGTGCTGGGGTCCAGCCCCTGCAGGATCCAGGGGAACCTGAAGGAAAAACGGCGTCGGCGGATGATTTAGAGAGATAAGGAAAGAATATTGTAGACAAGAAAAGAGAAGAGAGAAAGAGGCTGATATTCCTTGGTTTACATAGAGAACCAATAAAACTCCGAGACAAGAAGTTTGCCCTGTTCACGGATGCCACAGGTGCCCTCCCGGTCTCTCGAGGGAGTGAAGATGCAGAACGTCTTCCCGTTCAGGTCTTAGAAACCCAGGCAGATGAGTGAATCCAGGGAGCATCTATGCTCCAAGGGATCAGCCTGAAAAAGAGAGGGAGGGAGAGGGAGAGAGAGAGAGAGAATGATTGACGTGGGGAGACCAAGCTGCTTCGGTGAGCGAGGCCCATTTTTTTATTTTCAAAAGGGTCTTTTATACCTTTACTTGTACATAGAGGGAAATGAAAGATGTAAAGTCATACAGAGTCAGCCCAAACANAATGTCAGAGGAGTTGGTGAAAGTCATGAAATAGTAAAACAGACAGATTCTGGTTTTGGGGTAGATGCTCGAGAAAGCCTAGGGAGCCCCCTGAGTCCTGAAGCCTTGCTTAACAGTTCTCTTCCACATGACCTTGTCATGCGTGGGATCTCCCGTGGTGGCTCCCAGCAAATATGTGTTGAATGACTGGATGAGGGTCCAATGAGACAATGTATTCTGTGCTTAGGCTAGGTCTGACGAAGTCTTCAAATTTCTGAATCAGAAATTTTGAAAGGAGGCCCCAGCTCTGTGTTTATCAAGTCCTCCAGATGATTCCAAAAAACTCCCAAATTTGAGCATGCACCCATTCGTATGGGCCAAACAACATGGGTGACTTGACAGAAATCTATGAAATCAAGAAGCTGAATCAGGGACTTCCTGGTGATCCAGTGGTTAAGTATCCGCCTCCCAGTGCAGGGGATGCGGTTTTATTCCTGGTACAGAACTAAGATTCCCCCATGCATAGAGGCAACTAAGTCTGAGTGCTCTGGAGCCTGTGTGTGACAACTAAGACCCAAAAGAGCCAGAAAATAAATACATTTTTTAAAAGCTGAATCAAACATGTAAGGTCTCTGGGAATTGGCCCCTGTTGTGTAAGCTCACTCCAGTATTCTTGCCCAGAGAATCCCAGGGACAGAGGAGCCTGGTGGGCTGCTCTTCATAGGTTGCACAAAGTCGGACATGAATGAAGCGACTTAGCATGCATGCATGCATTGGAGAAGGAAATGGCAACCCACTGCAGTGTCCTTGCCTGGAGAATCCCAGGGAGAGAGGAGCCTGGTAGGCTGCCGTCTATGGGGTTGAACAGAGTACGACACGATTGAAGCGACTTAGCAACAGCAGCAGCAGCGTAAGCTCTAAAGAATCCCTCAGCTCGGAAAACTGGCTGACAGCAAGTTCCCTGCACAGTGTGAGCCTGGCTCTCTCCCCTCAATTCACCTCCCTGTCTCTCTGGTGGGCTTGTTCTGCCCACTGACAGCTGCAGGCTGTTGCTCCCATGGCACGGTCACCCTCTTGGGGCTCTGGCTGCTGTTTCTGGCTGATCACCCAAGGCCCCTCCTGAGGCCAAGGTCTCCCCTAGTGCCAGTCTCCTGTGCAGATGGGTGCTGGAATCTGTCCCCGAGTGGATCTGTCTCCTAAGACACCACAACCTGCTGCCACTGCCTCTTCCCAACCTTCTCCGCCCTCCAGCCTCCTCCCGCCTCTGCCTTCCCAGCTCCAGCTATTAGGCCCTCAGTAAAAACATAAGAAATGTCACTGAAATCAAATTTCCTGCTCAGAAAATGTTCATTTACTTCTCATCTTACCTCCACAAAAACCACTTGAAAAGGGTGGCTTTTCCATTCCCAACCTCAAACTCTAGTGAAGGTCCTGTCTGAAAGGAAGACTCCAGGGGAATTCCTTGGCACTTCAGTGGTTAGGACTCCACGCCTTCATTGCAAAAGGCAAGGGTTCAATACCCAGTAGGGGATCTAAGATGCCACAAGCTGGGTGGCATGGCCAGAAAAACAAACAATACACCCCAGAAGGAGAGAAAGGAACCTGTTCAACTTCACTCCACTTTGTTTCAGATTTAGGCAGTGACAGACTAATCCACCAGGGGGCAGCATCTGCTCCTTTTCCACCCTGGCCTGGGCTCTGAGACTTGGTTTTGGATGAGCTGCCTCCGAATGGGCCCCTGGCGGGAGAAAAGGGTGTCTAAGGGCCCCTTCCCCTCAGTTTTCCTTTTCACATTCATTCTAAGTAGTGAGTTGTGTTTTCCTCATTTTATTATTTCTTTTCTTGGCCTTGGCATCTTATTTCCCAAACCAGGGATGTAACCTAGGTCCTGTACAATGCAAAAACAGAATTGTTACCTTGGACCACCAGGGAATTTTTTCCCTTTCCAATGTATTCTTGAGGAAGCAAAGCGGGAATTTGAAATTCGTGTCTTTGTCATTCCTGGCGGAAGCCGCTCTTGGACCTCGTCTCCCCTCCCATCCCTCCTCCTGCAGTTTCCTCTCCTCCCTTCAGTTGTGCACTCAGACAGGTCTTCGCTTGGGATGCGGTGGAGACAAGGATGTCCTCAGCTGCTTCCTAGGTGAGCTCCACCCATCCTGTACCCTCCCCTACTCCAGAGCCTGGTTGTCCTGGGGAAAGGGACCTGGAATCATCTAAGCCCCTCATTACATGCTGAGGAAACCAAGGCTCCAAGAGAGGAGGTGGCTTTTCCAAGCCAGTTCACTTGTCAGGACAGGACTCATGATGGCTCTCAGCCCAGGGTTTAGCCCACCAGGACTTGAGTGGACCTCTCTCTCCAGCGTCATCCCTCCCATGATCTCTCTTTGTCTCCTTCAAGAAACCCCTCCTCCCTGGTAAAGCCCTGAGGGTTCAGTATTACCTAGACCTTGCCTGGAAGTACACGGTTTTAAGGTATCCCTCCCAACCCCCAAGGTGTCAGGGACCTCAGACCAGGAAACTCCAAGCTAAGGCTGGGTGCTTGGTTCCCACACTCGAGGAAACCCTTGAGTATATGTAGTCAATCCATCATGTAGTCATAAATCGTGGAAGATTTCCTGATTGCCTACTGGGTGGCAGGCACAGTGCTGGGCACTGCGGAGCTGTGGCTGAGAAGACTCAGCTTCTGGGCTCAGCACTTAGTCTGGTGGGGAGACAGCTCTGAGGAAGACCCTCCACTCAGCAGCTGGAATCTGACCCAGGTCAGGGAGCCGATGGGAGAAAGCAGGTAGGTCCCAGCTAGTCTGTCCTGTCTGGAATGCTTCCTTGCCTCCTGGCCACTTAAACTTGCCTCTGATGTCACCATTGGAGAGGCCTTCATGGGCAACCCCGTCCTCATGTAAAGTAGCTCTCCCCCCAGTCACTCTCCAGCACATTTCCCTGTTTTATTTTCCTTGATGGCTTATGTCACTATCTGAAATGACCCTCTTTGAGTCACTGTCTGCCTCTCCCTACTCCTCATTATAATGTCCACTCTATGAGGGCAAGTCCTCATCCATTTCACTGAGGCCTTCAACCTGGCAGGCACTCCATCCATGAATGCTGAAAGTAAGAATATTTGAATGTTCTCTCTAGGAAATCCTCCAATGCACTAGGTCCTGGGTTGTGATCTTGTGGAGAGAAAGGCCTGAAGAAATGAGGCTGCCAGGAAACAAAATGGTCATTAATGGAGGAAGGCTCCCTGGGTCCTAGGCTAGATGTGGAGGTGGGGACTGGAGTTCCCATTTAAAGGATACTGGACTGGGGTAGGCCCCAGTGTTGTCCTCACAAACTGAGCCCCTTCCTTCACCGCCATCTTGCCCCACCTCTTCCTTGCCATTTGTTTATCAATGCCTTTCCTGGAAAAGGCAAAGGATGAAGGGTTGGGTGAGATTGCCAGTTTCAGCTCTCTTATCTTTAATCAAGTGACAGGTTCCCTCTCGGGTGAGAGGCCCAGGAGATGTAAGGGAAGTGCTAAGGAAGTTTCAGAGATTGTGGAGGAAACAATATCTGTTTCACAGATATTGTTCAAAGCCTACTTCAGCTAATTTCTAGCTGGGTGACTTTCACAAGTTTCTTAACCTTTCTGTTCTTCAGTTTCTTCTTTTAGGGAAAACACTACTTGGGTGGGGTTGAGAATTTTAAAAATTCCTAGAGCTGAGAGTCTCTTTGAGGACTCCAGTAACCCAAACTGTTTCAGAGATCTGTTATATGTTGGGAGCAGTGACTTGTCCACAGGATAGAAGAAATAATCCAGTATTAAAAAAAGAAACAAAACTACTAAAGGATTTGGACACCTCCTTATTACAGTGTTTTGAAAGATAAAAGAAAATTTGCATAATGTTGGTCCACGGATATAACCCTCACAAAAAATAGTACTCCTAAGTATACCGCCCCAACAAGAAAAGAGAAAATCACATGTTGGTAAAACAAAACAGAAACCTTCACATGAGACAGGTACCCAGAACAAAATGAGGAAGACACTAACAAAGATATAACAAGCCTGTTGTTCATACTTTCTCTTTTCCCTGAAAGGGGTGCACTATTCCTGAACGTACTACAATACCAGGTTGATGCGTGGAGGGGACAGAGTAAGGTTCTACTCCAACTTCCCTGCTCCAAAAATCCATTTACTAAAATGTCCTGGGATAGAGGATATGGTGGTGTTCAGTTGCTAAGTCCTGTCTGACTCTTTGTGACCCCATGGACTGCAGCAAACTTCCTTGTCCTTCACTGTCTCCTGGTGTTGCTCAAACTCATGTCCATTGATTTGGTGATGCCATCCAACCATCTCATCCACTGTCTTTCTTTTTCCTCCTGCCTTCAATCTTTCATAACATCATGGTCTTTCCCAATTCCCACAGCGGCTGCTTTCCCACCACACTGTCCGGTGCACTTAGACAGGCACCCAGCACCTAGATCTTGATTGAATGCCGGAGTCAATGGAAAAGGACAAAAAGGAGATAATATGGGGAAATCACTCTGGCTTAAACATGATTTGAACTTGTGCTGACCTGAACAGCCTGCCTTATATATCCAGAAGACACGGCAGTCTTACTTTAGGCCCTCTTCTCTTCTAAGTAATAATACAACTTCTTCAATGGCACTGACCCTCCTTGTCAGTCAGACACCTGTATAAATAAAATCCCAGTACAACCAACACACACTGACTTTAAAGCCCATCATATTAACCTAGACTCCCTGGGTGGGGAAGATCCCCTGGAGAA
>SJYH01011001.1:2880-16250 GCA_006408735.1 Sylvicapra grimmia | reverse complement strand
GCACATGCAGCAGCGGGGGGCCTGAGCCAGGACTGCTCCATCCTGGTAAGGCTCCCAAGCCATACCTTTGAGGTTCTGAGGGACGTGGAAAGCTCAGCTGTCTTCTCCCCACACAGATCACCAGCCCTGTGAAGACACTGCTTGTGGTCGCGTGGCTTCAATAGCCAGAAACCATTGGTAATGAAACGAAATAACATTTTGTCTGGAAACTTTTACGATAGACTGTGGTGGTAGGTGTTCTAGAAGGGGCAAATGAAATGAGTGAAATGGACCCTCAGTTATCCCTTCATCCACTGATCCATCCACATAGCCATCATTGTTGGTTCTGCCTCTGAACAGTCCTCAATGTTGTGCTCTGGGGTTGTAAAGGGAACTAAGACCCAGGACCTCAGGAAACTCAGTCTAAGAAGAGGAACAGACTCACGGGCAGCTTGTGAGTTCTGTCGATTTGTGTAGCAAGAAGGCACATTAAGGGAGTGTGTAAGTCNACAGTCCTCAATGTTGTGCTCTGGGGTTGTAAAGGGAACTAAGACCCAGGACCTCAGGAAACTCAGTCTAAGAAGAGGAACAGACTCACGGGCAGCTTGTGAGTTCTGTCGATTTGTGTAGCAAGAAGGCACATTAAGGGAGTGTGTAAGTCCATTGCATGGGGGGCGGGGGGTGGTGCAGAGAAGGTGACCTTTCTGCTGGGTACGTGGGAATGAGCGGGTGCTGAGCACTGGGTGGGGAGAAGACAGGAAATGTCAAGGGTCTCTGTTCAGAAGATGAGGAAGGAGGTGAAATCTGCCAGCTGGAATCTGCAGAAGAACAGCACGTGGAAGAAACAAATGCAAGGACCATCTTGGATAAAATCTAAGTTGGCAGAAAGCAAGAGGGGAAAATGGAAAGAAGGTAGTCAATAAAAAGGAAAGGACAAAATAACCCAATTTGGAAGGCCCTAGAAAGACAAATGACTCAAGAGACACCATCGTCTGTGGCCGAGACGCTGACCTTGCACGGCAGTATCTGCCAGCTGGTGAGAGATGAGGACAGGAGGGAGTTTGAACTTGACCTCTGCTCCTGCTTGCTTNGTGTTGCATACCCTGGGAAGGGCAGTATCTCCTCCTAGTGGTCTGGTCTGTCTAGGACACCACCCATCCCTGGACCAGGAACACTGTTGGATGAACGAGGCAGCCATCCTTGCAGCTTGATGTCAGTGCCCCAGTTCTGGGCATCTTTACCTCATGCCTTTGCATAGCTTCCTAATAATGTGTCTCCCTGCCCCTCATCCGCCCTCCCTCGAATCCATTTACTCCAAGCCTAATCCCAACTGTCTCACCCTCTCTGCCAACAGCATAAAGCCGAGCTTCTTGCTCTGTATCGAATGTTCTCCAGATCTTATCTGCTCACCATTGCCTGTACCCACTTCTTGGTTAAACATTTTCAGTCACACTTTTCTCTCTCCCTGGAATGCCTCCGTGGTCTCAGCCAGGCAAAAGGTTTCCGGCTGTTCCATTTATCCAGATGGCTCCTTTTNTCTTGCTCCGTATCGAATGTTCTCCAGATCTTATCTGGTTACCATTGCCTGTACCCACTTCTTGGTTAAACATTTTCAGTCACACTTTTCTCTCTTCCTGGAATGCCTCCGTGGTCTCAGCCAGGCAAAAGGTTTCCAGCTGTTCCAGTTATCCAGATGGCTCCTTTCGGTGAGTCATGGTGACATCTAGGAATGACTTCTGAATTCACCTACTGCTCGGATAATTGTTAATTCTCTTGGGGCATTCATCACACAGCAACACCACTGTTTAAGCCCTTGTTACATGTAGATGGCAGGGCTACCACATTGCACAGCGTGAGAACTTTGGGGTCCTGTTTACCCAGGTTCCCATCCTGACTGCGATTTAGCGTGCATTCGGGCAAGTCATTTCTCTGCTCTGAGCCTCAGGGTCCCCAAGAAAGGAGATATGAATGCTGGAAGAGTCAGTGAGATGCCTGGCATAGGGGAGATGCTTGACCAATGAGTGCGGAGCGGTGTTGTCTGCACTGCGCCCCTGCTTCTGAGAGCAAGGCCTCTGGCCGAATAGCCAGCCCACAATAAATATTTGTTGAATTTATACTCCCAAGACGGGATAAGTGCCACCTTACATTGCTGTAGGAAGCACATGGGTTGGGGAGGAACCAGAGGTTGTTGTCAAGTGAAGTGAGTAAATTGCATATAAGTTTCTGTCTGCCCACTGACTGACATCTGGTTGCTGTAGAGAGAACCTTGAACTGAACACCTTGGGGCTGGAAGTAGGGGGTGGAGAAAGTATCTCTGCTTTAGCCAGACGTCCTGCCTGGCTGGCTCATCTACCCACACTTAAGACCCAGCCCTGTCTTGCTTCCCAGGGCTCTGAGACTTCTCTCCAGATTACCTTGGTTTATCTGTTTCTGGATCAGTCTGTAAAAGTGGAAAGTGAAAGTCTCTCAGTCATGACCGACTCTCTGCANTGTTGTCTGCACTGCGCCCCTGCTTCTGAGAGCAAGGCCTCTGGCCGAATAGCCAGCCCACAATAAATATTTGTTGAATTTATACTCCCAGGATGGGATAAATGCCACCTTACATTGCTGTAGGAAGCACATGGGTTGGGAAGGAACCAGAGGTTGTTGTCAAGTGAAGTGAGTAAATTGCATATAAGTTTCTGTCTGCCCACTGACTGACATCTGGTTGCTGTTGAGAGAACCTTGAATTGAACACCTTGGGGCTGGAAGTAGGGGGTGGAGAAAGTATCTCTGCTTTAGCCAGACGTCCTGCCTGGCTGGCTCATCTACCCACACCTAAGACCCAGCCCTGTCTTGCTTCCCAGGGCTCTGAGACTTCTCTCCAGATTACCTTGGTTTATCTATTTCTGGATCAGTCTGTAAAAGTGGAAAGTGAAAGTCTCTCAGTCATGACCAACTCTCTGCAGACCCCATGGACTACAGTCCATGGAATTCTCCAGGCCAGAATCCTGGAGTGGGTAGCCTTTCCCTTCTCCAGGGGATCTTCCCAACCCAGGGATTCAACCCNGCCTGGCTGGCTCATCTACCCACACCTAAGACCCAGCCCTGTCTTGCTTCCCAGGGCTCTGAGACTTCTCTCCAGATTACCTTGGTTTATCTATTTCTGGATCAGTCTGTAAAAGTGGAAAGTGAAAGTCTCTCAGTCATGACCAACTCTCTGCAGACCCCATGGACTACAGTCCATGGAATTCTCCAGGCCAGAATCCTGGAGTGGGTAGCCTTTCCCTTCTCCAGGGGATCTTCCCAACCCAGGGATTCAACCCAGGCCTCCCGCATTGCAGGCAGATTCTTTTCCAGCTGAGCCACAGGGAAGCCCTGGATCAGTCTGGAAAGTCATTGCTAATGTAGACCCAGTTCCATCAAGTACATGATCTAATTAGCAAATCTCTCATTTGGAATGGCTGAGTAGAACATCCCCACATCACAATCCCAGTGACCCATTTCCCAAATGCTCTGTTAATGCTGTTTTCTTTGCTGCTTCTTGAACAGAGAGGGGAAGGCAACAGCCCCATTTGCATATTTATTTGCTCCAGTGGTGGGCGACCATTGTGCTCCCTGCTATAAGGAGATCCTCTCCCTTGCTTGGAGAAGGAAATGGCAACCCACTCCAGTATTTTTGTTTGTTAATGTTTCTCTTACAGGATAAATAATGTGGACATGTCAACGTGGACCAACAAGAGCTGGTCAGCCATGGGAAGGTGGAATTTACTGCCTCCCTGAGTCCAAGGACACAGCTCCTCCTGAATTTTTAAACATGGGTTGGAGTTGCACTTTTAGCAGGAGACCAGGTGGGAGGCAGAGGGAGCTCAGACCGAGGGTCAGGGACCCTGGGTTCTCATTTTAGCTCAGCCACTGAGTTGTCCCGGAGACTTTGGCTGTTCATCTTCTGTACGTGATGAGTTGACCCAGAACATTCCCTTACATCTCTGGCATTCTTCCAGAGTGTCAGTCAGCACACAGAATCCCACTTTTGATCTCTAAAACTGTCACACCTACTCAAAGTCACACTTCAGCACCAGGCAGACTTATCTGCAAACCATGTGCCCATTCTGCCGGCATCACCAGTGTCTCCAAGCAAGGAAATGGACACTCACCTCTAGTGTCCACAGGAAGACCAGACACCACGTGGCACAGCCAAGCCTGTGGGTTCCATCAGTTGCAGCTGTCCTAAGCCACCACCTTTGGAATCATACATCTATAGGCAGCTCCACCTGTGGTCATGAATTCGAGAGACACTGTCCAACTCTTAGAAATCACATAAGACATAAGGAGAAATCTTATGGTAAAGAAGCAAGCTGTGTACCTGCCTGCCTAGTGTTTCCCAAACTGAATTGAGCAAAGAACCCATTCTTTTCCCCTTGTCACACCACTGTTACACTCCTGTGCAAACCCATTCTGGATGCTGTGGCTGCACTCAGCCAGCTAACTTGGTGGGGAATGCGCTCCACGCCTCTGTTAACTTTCTTGGAACTTGTGTCAGTGTGTGAAGGATTGATTGTGTCTCCCTCCAAATTTATATGTTGAAATCTAAGCCCAGTGTGATGGTATTAGGCAGTGAAGCCTTTAGGAGGTAATTAGGTCATGAGGGGAGAGCCCTCATGAATGGGATTAGTGCCCTTGTTAGAACAAGCCAGACAGCTAGCTTACTGCTTTCTGCCTTGTGAAGATACAAGGAGAAATTGGCAGTCTCCAGCCCCAAAGAGGACCCTCCCCAGAACCTGGCACCCTGATTTTGGACATCACCTCCAAAAGCTAACTTATAAATAAATTTCTGTTTTTTATAAGCCATCTAATCTATGGTACTTTATTACAGCAGCTCAAACTAAGACAAATGACATCCTTGGGAGAAGATTTTCCATCAGGGACAGCTAACCAACTGAACCCCCACAGCTGCCCCTGGTCCTGCCGTGATTTGTAGGTAGCAGGTACCATCTGCCATCAACAGTCTGTCTGTGTGCTTCTTTCTCTCCTTTCTTTTCCCCTTCTTGGACCTACACCTCTTTTTCCCCATTCTTCATCCTCTCACCTTCCCCTTAGTTTGAACTCTGCTGGGAAGGGGATGGCCTTGACCTCAGACCTAGTTTTTCCAGGTTCAGACTGGCTTATTTGCCATCATTGAGCTTCTCACTGATCAGGAATTAATTGATGGCTGAAGGGCTCCTCAGAGTAGACCTCAGCTGTCTAGGAAATCTGCTGATCCAGGAAGATTTTCCGATATTGTTAACAATCCAGAGAGCATGGCGTTAAGTGTTTCCTTTTTCCAGCCCGCTCTTGGCACTGCCTGCAAGTGATTCAGCCACTCTGCTCCTTGTCCTTTTGGTGACATTTATTATTTATTCGGGGCTTTTGAAGCTGTGCCTCAAAATGTCATTAAGGTTTCTGAATTATTTGATTTTCTTTCTCTTTTGTTTAAAGAACTGTAATTAAAAACTTTGTTTTGAGATAGCTCGCTGAAGTAGTAGCTATGTTGACTTTTGCCTCTGTTTCCTGGTTCATTTTTCCTGCCAGTTTTCTCCCAAGTCTGGCTCTGAGGTTTAGAAAAAGTCAGACTGGTGTCACTTCTCAGCTTGCGACCTCCGGTAATTGCTTTGTTTCTGAATCTCGATTTCTTCCTCTATAACATGGGCTTACTGATGCTCACCGCACAGATCAGTGGTAAAGATTAAATGAGAGCATGAGAGAGGTGCAGACCACTTGGCACAATTAAAGAGCATGGTTGTCTGCAGAGGAAGACAACCTCTTAGGTAACTTGTGGGGGCTTGCAAATTAAACTGATAAAAGACAGGCTCACTGATATTCGTATTCTTAATGTTATGTGGCAGGGGATTCATGGAAAAGAAAGAAAACTCAAAAAAGTGGTTAGACCTGGGGGCTTTTGTACCATTTTAACAAAGAGTGATGAATTGTGGAGAAGTAATTTGGGCTTCTAGGGGTGGTAAATTGTGGGAAGGTAAATATGTAGGGAAATTAATGTCAGGCAAGTTTATTTAGTAATGTGGGTTTATACCAACTCATCTCGGTGTCATCTTTGTCCCTGATGATAGGTTATTTATTCTCCTCCTGGTATAAGACCAGTGGACACCTTCACAAGGAGGACCTCAGCTACCTTTACAGAAGGAAATGGACACCCTGCTTTTATGTAGTTTTTGGACAGCTCCTCCTGTGTCTGCTGTTTCTCACTTGCCTTTACTCAAAATAATCCTCAAGCCAAGGTGGCATATTCTGGACTGGCATGTTCTGATCCCCTTGATATCCATCACTTTAGGGAAAGGAAGGGGCCTCTTGTTCACTTCTGTATTTCCAGGGGTATCTGGCTTAATAGTAGATGCTCAGGAAGTTTTTTATAGTGGAAAATATAGGTCTGGAGTATGCCTATTGTGAAATCCTCTATGGAAGTCCTGTCTCGGCCCTCTGAAGTCCTGGGCCTGGCTTCCTCCTAGCTTCAAGGCACTGAACCTACCGCTGTAGTCGGAGGCCACCTGCGAGGTTCTATGTACAAAAGAGCATTGGGCTGGGAAAACGTGTTCATACATAAGTCATTTTTCTGGCTCTCTATCTGTTTAGCTATTCCATTCCTAGTTGCACATTAGAATCACCCAGGGAGCTTTTTTTTTGGCAATGTTGATGCCAGGACCATCCCCAGAGACTGAGTCTGCTGGTCTAGTTTGGCACCTTGTGATTCTGATGTGCATCTAGGGTCAGAAAGCCTTGGCTTTAATCCAGGGAAGGGGACTGAGTGGAGATTGTAAAACCTCTTCGAATGGGAAGCGTTTGAAGGGGTAACCAAGAACTCCAGTAGGTTGCATCATAGTTAGTACTTCAATATTGAGTCAGAAGCAGTTAATGATTTCTGGGGTGTCACCAGCTTGGGCCTGTTTGTGCGTCCACTCTGTCACTGGAGACTTAAAGTCCAGGCTGGCTCCTGCAGCCAGGTCTGCCCAGCAGGACCACGGTCAGACCCAGGTGTCTTGGCAGAACATGAGCCAGGTGGTCCAGGGCCACTTGGAACCACACCACTCGTTTGTCATCCTTAGCAGAAGAAGTTGGATCTTTTCGAAGCAATTTCACCTCGTTGCAGTCAACAGCAGCTTTCTTACCGTCTTTAAAAAGACCCGGCATCTTTAAATAAACATAGATTGGGTTTTGTTTGTTTCCCCAGACAAAGCTTCCTCTTGAGGGGAGGTTAAGTGAGGAACACAGTCGCAACACTCACACTTGTGTTTGTTCTTTGGAGACGATGACTGGTCCCCCTGTCACCTGCCTCCCTCCTCAGGCCACCCACAGGGCTCGTGGAGGAGGACACAGGAGGCAGCTCAGCATTCATCATCTCCAGCTTCCATTTCAGAGATGTTTAGCGTTTGATTTGCAGTGTTTTGGGAAGGCAACATAAATCACTTTGGTAGTTTTTTTTTATCGTTTTTTTTTTTTTTAAAGGAAAGTCTGAATCCATGTGGGAGAGCATGCATGTCAGTCACAGCCCTGTTTGGATCTGGTTGAAAAGCTACAAATATTTTCTTTTCCACACAAAGTGAATTCGGGGTTTTGTGGATGATGTTGTTGTTAGTACAGATCTCCTCGGGGGCTCTGAGTAACTCTCGGGGGAGGACAGAAAATAGAGCAAGGGCTGTAATTTTCAGCCTGGAATAGAAGCAGCAATTTTAAGCAATTTAAAAAATTCTATTAAGGGCAATCTGTTGGTCTCCTTCTGGAAACAGGGAGCCTTATTCAGAATGTTTTTGGTGATGCCAGAAGGGGCTGACGGAGTCTCCAGATTTTGCATAGAGTCTCCTGCATTCCTGCCATCAGTCACATTTCCAGTAATGTTCTAAGGAGTCATGGTCATCAGAACGGTTCAAAGAACAGGCAGAGAAAGGGAGAAAGGGAATTTTAACTTCACTGAAAGCCCCCTCAGGGTTCTGACTACCTCCATACCCAGGGAGGGTAAGGTAGACACAGGAGCAGAACTCCTCATGATATACAAATACGCCTTTTGCCGGGTTGGAGGGGGAGGTGTGCTGGGATCTTTTCAGATAATGTTGGGTCTTAAGTAACGATTGAACACACTAGGACTGTATTTGTAAGAAATATAAAAGGACAAGGGGTATGCCTCGTATAGTCTTGAGTAAAACAGACCTGAGTCAGTTAACATAAGTTACTACCTAAGTTCAGGTCAGAAACCTGTCCAAATCAGGGCATTGACATAAGAATCAGATATCTGATCAGATAAAAAATCAAGTGAAAAAGGAATTAAATGAATGAAAGAGTCACTTCTCTCATTACCCCATTTCTGCCCCCTCATGCCTTTAAATGGGAACCACCGTAATTCCCTGCTTGGTGGGGTATCTGTTACAAAAGCTAGAAATGAGTTGTCCAGATAAAGCAGACCTCTGGGAGCTGCCTGACAAACTTGGTTTTGTCAGAATAGAAAAAAGTAGGGGAGTTGCCTGCAGACTTTCCCACATTGCGGCTTGCGAGCAGTTATGTAGTGTTTTTGTTGATTTTTTTCTTTTTTTAAGTTCTTTTTATTAAGTCATCTTTTTTTAAGGTTCCAGCTGAGCCATGGGTCCTTGGCCAAGAGAACACATGAACAGTGGTTCAGCCATGTTTCTCAGCAGACTGCCCATGAGCTTGACTCCATTCTATCGAGTGGGGGTCATGATAAGCAAAGGGAGAACCGCCCCCCCAATTCACTGTGCATATCTCTGTTATGTGTGTCTTAAAATCTAATGGAGCAGGACCCATTGGGGCCATTGGGTGAGGACCCACCCTGCGGCCAGAAGGCTGCGTGTCAGTCTTTGGAGAAAGCAGAGCATGTCTATTTCAGTCATTTCTGAGGCAGGCAGTGTCTGGTGGGTGAGGAAGTGTCTCCGTCTGTCTTCTGTCTTCATTTTTTGAGCCTGCGTTATAAGGAATCCAGATTTGTCAAGGGAGATGCTCCCAGGTGCTGGGGATAGAAGGCACTGCCGCATGGAGGCAAGTTGGGGCTTAGCAAAAGGTAGCCTATAGGCCAGTGCCTTTCAAGTTATTTTGACACCAACCCACAGTAAGAAATCCGAAGGAGGAAATGGCAACCCACTCCAGTATTCTTGCCTGGGAAATCCCATGGACCGAGGAATCTGGCAGGCTACAGCCATGGGGTCACAAAAGAGTCAGCCACGACTTAGCAACTTAACAACAACAAGCTGCCGACTAGACAAACAAGAGCAACCACAGTTACACAATAGTTTTTGCATCACAATCCAGTATACAGATTGTATACGGTATATAATGTGCTACTGTTTTATATGCAGCACATTGATGAATTTAATATATCCTACTTCCTTCTGCTAATTTTATGCCGGCCCTGACCCACTGTGTGAGATCTACTTAATGTTTGGTGGGGACTTGACTTTTTTTTTTTTTTAAGTTGCAGTAGCGTATTCTGTGTGAAGGACCTCTGCACGTGAGTTCTGAGAGCTGCCTAGAACTTTCCCAGAAATGTTCCTGTCCAGATTCATTCCCTTTGTGCTTCCTTCAGTTTTAAAGAGCAGCCCCCTGCTGTTCCTTACCCCAGGGTCTTTGCACTCTTTCTTCCTTCTGTTGAGGACCTGCTTCTTCTAGACACCCCTGGGTCCATCTCCAGTTCTTCTTCAGGTGTCACCTTCTCAACCAGTCACTCCCTGGCTGCCCTCTTCAGAACTGCATCCTGCCCCACACCCTGCCCCCTCATTCCACTTCCCATGGTCTGGGGTGGTTTGGTCGTGGTTTGGTTTTTACCATGGTGCTTCTTACCTCCCAACAAACAATATAGTTTATAATTTACTTGTTATACTCATTGTCTGCCGCTCCCTGCCAACTTGTAAGTTCCACAAGGGTTTTGTTGTTGTTGTTGATCCCACACTGCTGGAGAAGTTCCTGATACCTGAGGGGTGCTCATTCAAGGCTTTGTTGAATGGATACATCAATGAGTGCGCGATTAAAAAGCACGACCTCTGACTGGGACTATCTTGAATTGAGAAAATTAAGGCTGATCTTCCCAGGTGGCTTGGTGGTAAAGAACCCGCCTGCTAATACAGGAGACTTAAGAGACATAGGTTCAATCCCTGGGTCAGGAGGATCCCTTGGAGGAGGAAATGGCAACCTGCTCCAGTATTCTTGCCTGGAAAATTCCATAGATCGAGGAGCCTGGTGGGCTACAGTCCATGGGGTTGCAAAGAGTCAGACACGACTGAGTGACTGAGCATAAGCACCAAGGGTAAGGCTGAGCCGCCACTTAGATTANAATTGCTTTGTTTCTGAATCTCGATTTCTTCCTCTATAACATGGGCTTACTGATGCTCACCGCACAGATCAGTGGTAAAGATTAAATGAGAGCATGAGAGAGGTGCAGACCACTTGGCACAATTAAAGAGCATGGTTGTCTGCAGAGGAAGACAACCTCTTAGGTAACTTGTGGGGGCTTGCAAATTAAACTGATAAAACACGGGCTCACCGATATTCGTATTCTTAATGTTATATGCCAGGGGATTCATGGAAAAGAAAGAAAACTCAAAAAAGTGGTTAGACCTGGGGGCTTTTGTACCATTTTAACAAAGAGTGATGAATTGTGGAGAAGTGATTTGGGCTTCTAGGGGTGGTAAATTGTGGGAAGGTAAATATGTAGGGAAATTAATGTCAGGCAAGTTTATTTAGTAATGTGGGTTTATACCAACTCATCTCGGTGTCATCTTTGTCCCTGATGATAGGTTATTTATTCTCCTCCTGGTATAAGACCAGTGGACACCTTCACAAGGAGGACCTCAGCTTCCTTTACAGAAGGAAATGGACACCCTGCTTTTATGTAGTTTTTGGACAGCTCCTCCTGTGTCTGCTGTTTCTCACTTGCCTTTACTCAAAATAATCCTCAAGCCAAGGTGGCATATTCTGGACTGGCATGTTCTGATCCCCTTGATATCCATCACTTTAGGGAAAGGAAGGGGCCTCTTGTTCACTTCTGTATTTCCAGGGGTATCTGGCTTAATAGTAGATGCTCAGGAAGTTTTTTATAGTGGAAAATATAGGTCTGGAGTATGCCTATTGTGAAATCCTCTATGGAAGTCCTGTCTCGGCCCTCTGAAGTCCTGGGCCTGGCTTCCTCCTAGCTTCAAGGCACTGAACCTACCGCTGTAGTCGGAGGCCACCTGCGAGGTTCTATGTACAAAAGAGCATTGGGCTGGGAAAACGTGTTCATACATAAGTCATTTTTCTGGCTCTCTATCTGTTTAGCTATTCCATTCCTAGTTGCACATTAGAATCACCCAGGGAGCTTTTTTTTTGGCAATGTTGATGCCAGGACCATCCCCAGAGACTGAGTCTGCTGGTCTAGTTTGGCACCTTGTGATTCTGATGTGCATCTAGGGTCAGAAAGCCTTGGCTTTAATCCAGGGAAGGGGACTGAGTGGAGATTGTAAAACCTCTTCGAATGGGAAGCGTTTGAAGGGGTAACCAAGAACTCCAGTAGGTTGCATCATAGTTAGTACTTCAATATTGAGTCAGAAGCAGTTAATGATTTCTGGGGTGTCACCAGCTTGGGCCTGTTTGTGCGTCCACTCTGTCACTGGAGACTTAAAGTCCAGGCTGGCTCCTGCAGCCAGGTCTGCCCAGCAGGACCACGGTCAGACCCAGGTGTCTTGGCAGAACATGAGCCAGGTGGTCCAGGGCCACTTGGAACCACACCACTCGTTTGTCATCCTTAGCAGAAGTTGGATCTTTTCGAAGCAATTTCACCTCGTTGCAGTCAACAGCAGCTTTCTTACCGTCTTTAAAAAGACCCGGCATCTTTAAATAAACATAGATTGGGTTTTGTTTGTTTCCCCAGACAAAGCTTCCTCTTGAGGGGAGGTTAAGTGAGGAACACAGTCGCAACACTCACACTTGTGTTTGTTCTTTGGAGACGATGACTGGTCCCCCTGTCACCTGCCTCCCTCCTCAGGCCACCCACAGGGCTCGTGGAGGAGGACACAGGAGGCAGCTCAGCATTCATCATCTCCAGCTTCCATTTCAAGATGTTTAGCGTTTGATTTGCAGTGTTTTGGGAAGGCAACATAAATCACTTTGGTAGTTTTTTTTTATCGTTTTTTTTTTTTAAAGGAAAGTCTGAATCCATGTGGGAGAGCATGCATGTCACTCACAGCCCTGTTTGGATCTGGTTGAAAAGCTACAAATATTTTCTTTTCCACACAAAGTGAATTCGGGGTTTTGTGGATGATGTTGTTGTTAGTACAGATCTCCTCGGGGGCTCTGAGTAACTCTCGGGGGAGGACAGAAAATAGAGCAAGGGCTGTAATTTTCAGCCTGGAATAGAAGCAGCAATTTTAAGCAATTTAAAAAATTCTATTAAGGGCAATCTGTTGGTCTCCTTCTGGAAACAGGGAGCCTTATTCAGAATGTTTTTGGTGATGCCAGAAGGGGCTGACGGAGTCTCCAGATTTTGCATAGAGTCTCCTGCATTCCTGCCATCAGTCACATTTCCAGTAATGTTCTAAGGAGTCATGGTCATCAGAACGGTTCAAAGAACAGGCAGAGAAAGGGAGAAAGGGAATTTTAACTTCACTGAAAGCCCCCTCAGGGTTCTGACTACCTCCATACCCAGGGAGGGTAAGGTAGACACAGGAGCAGAACTCCTCATGATATACAAATACGCCTTTTGCCGGGTTGGAGGGGGAGGTGTGCTGGGATCTTTTCAGATAATGTTGGGTCTTAAGTAACGATTGAACACACTAGGACTGTATTTGTAAGAAATATAAAAGGACAAGGGGTATGCCTCGTATAGTCTTGAGTAAAACAGACCTGAGTCAGTTAACATAAGTTACTACCTAAGTTCAGGTCAGAAACCTGTCCAAATCAGGGCATTGACATAAGAATCAGATATCTGATCAGATAAAAAATCAAGTGAAAAAGGAATTAAATGAATGAAAGAGTCACTTCTCTCATTACCCCATTTCTGCCCCCTCATGCCTTTAAATGGGAACCACCGTAATTCCCTGCTTGGTGGGGTATCTGTTACAAAAGCTAGAAATGAGTTGTCCAGATAAAGCAGACCTCTGGGAGCTGCCTGACAAACTTGGTTTTGTCAGAATAGAAAAAAGTAGGGGAGTTGCCTGCAGACTTTCCCACATTGCGGCTTGCGAGCAGTTATGTAGTGTTTTTGTTGATTTTTTTCTTTTTTTAAGTTCTTTTTATTAAGTCATCTTTTTTTAAGGTTCCAGCTGAGCCATGGGTCCTTGGCCAAGAGAACACATGAACAGTGGTTCAGCCATGTTTCTCAGCAGACTGCCCATGAGCTTGACTCCATTCTATCGAGTGGGGGTCATGATAAGCAAAGGGAGAAC
>SJYH01010998.1:0-11703 GCA_006408735.1 Sylvicapra grimmia | reverse complement strand
CTAACGTATGTACATTTTTAAACATAATGCTATTGCACACTTAAGAGACTACAGTATAGCGTAAACATAACTTTAATACGCACTGAAAAAACAAAAAATCTGTTAGGTCACTTTATTGCAATCATGCATGCATGCACGCGTGCTAAGTCGCTTCAGTTGTGTCCGACTCTGTGCGACCCCATGGACAGCAGCCCACCAGGCTCCTCTGTCCACAGGGTTCTCCAGGCAAGAACACTAGAGTGGGTTGCATATTCACTTTATTACAGTGACCTGGAACCAAACCCACAATATCTCCTAGGCATTCCTATACATAAATGTACATGAGGGTCTTAAAGCAAACAAAATATTAATAACCCAAAGTTTAGTCAACCTTATACGAAGAGATGCAAGTGTCTCTGACTAGTGAGAACCCCAATATGGTTCTAAGAGGGGGCATACCCAGACATCCAAAAAAGCAGTCACATAACTCAGGTGTGAGATGACAGTCTATTTCAGAATTCAAGCATCCAGTAGAGCCACNATTTGGACTGTGAAGAAGGCAGAGCACCGAAGAATCGATGCTTTTGAACTGTGGTGCTGGAGACGACTCTTGAGAGTCCCTTGGACTGCAAGGAGATCCAACCAGTCCATTCTGAAGGAGATCAACCCTGGGATTTCTTTGGAAGGAATGATGCTAAAGCTGAAACTCCAGTACTTTGGCCACCTCATGCGAAGAGTTGACTCATTGGAAAAGACTCTGATGCTGGAAGGGATTGGGGGCAGGAGGAGAAGGGGATGACAGAGGATGAGATGGCTGGATGGCATCACCAACTCAATGGACGTGAGTTTGGGTGAACTCTGGGAGCTGGTGATGGACACGGAGGCCTGGTGTGCTGCAATTCATGGGGTCGCAAAGAGTCGGACATGACTGAGCGACTGAACTGAACTGAACTGAAATGAAATAAAGACTTCTTTGCTAGTCAGAGGCTAGCAGGACAGTAACTCCCCATTAGCAAAGCCTAGTGATGTGGCAGAAGTGACTTTTTCCTTTCAATTCCTAAATTCACCAGCATCACACCAAGCTGGCTCAATCTTTTCTTAATGCAACTCTGGCCATTCTTCACACATTTAGAGAATGATAAACAGAGAGCTTTGAAGGATATTCCCAACTGTGTGACTTCCACTTTTACTCTCAGGCCCAGTCCTCTGATAAACCAAACTTTCTCCTTCTAATAGTCTCACAAGGCCCATTTCTGCCCTTTGAGTCACACCATCACATCAACCTGTTTGAAGACAAAAGCAAAAATCATATTTTGCAATCTAAGATCACCCAAAATAATACATGTGATGCTCTACCAATCATCCTTAAGGACCTGACAACATAACATGGGCCTATTCTGGCTACCTACAGAAAACCAGAGGAGGAACAGGAAGGAAGGGCATCCCAGAAACCTCAAGTTTCACCATCCAAACTTCATTTCTAAGAGAATTCCAAGTAGAACTGTGTGATCAGTGTGTCTCCTAAACTGGGATCCATCAAATTGAAATACTTCTGGGCAACTGAGACCAGCAAGAGGTACTGGATTAAGGCCTATGCTAGCTCTCAGGAAAGAGATAATGGGAGGAAGGTCAGTTATTCCCAGGCCTACCTCGGCCCCTGAGCATCGGGGAGAGGCAGGGTCTCCACACCAGGAAGAACAGGCAGATTGTGAGCAGGTGCTAAGACAGTGTGACTGAGCCTCACTGCCTGAAAACACATGGATCAAAACACCCCTCTTCTCTCCATGGACACCCTCCCCATGCATGCTCCCCCAGCCAAAATGGGCACGAAGGTGGGACATGGAAGACTGGAAGGCATGAAGAGACGAAGGATCCAGGCAAGGGCACACATAGTCTGGTGAGGCTGGAAGCCANGCTAAGACACGGCCATTGAGCCTCATTGCCTGGAAACAGCTGGACAGAAACGATCCCTCCTCTTTGCAAGTGCACCCTCCCTTTACATGAGATGGGGACCACGTTGGGACATGGAAGACAGGGAGGATTGAAGAGATGGAGGATCCAGGCAAGTGCACACATGTCCGGTGAGGCAGGAGGCCAGTGCCCTCATCACCTGCACACGGGCCAGCTCAGCGCCCTCCTCCAGGACTGACCTGTGACGTCCAGGCGGAAGGAGACCTTCTGGCCCCCGGCCTCGCAGCTGTACTCCCCGGCGTCCGCCTTGCCCGCCTGCTGCACCACCAGCCTCCGCCCGCGGCCCGTGGCCTCCACACGCACTTTCGAGCTCGAACTCAGCTTCTTGCCGTCCTTGTACCACGTCACCTCCGTCTGGGCCTGGGCCACCTCGCAGCTCAGCGTGGCACTCGCCCCCGCCACGGCCTGCACTTCACTGCGTGCCGGCTGCTCCTTGGTGAACACCACCGAGGGCTCTGGGGACAGAGGGGGATACACAGGGTCAGAGACACCGTCTCAGTCAGGAGGGCAGCCCCGTGCAAAGACGACCTGGATGGGGAGCTGGGAGTAGGGGCTTGGGGCAGTGGAGCTGGAGACTTCTCAGGCTCTGCACCAGCCCTANGCCATCCTTGTACCACGTCACCTCCGTCTGGGCCTGGGCCACCTCGCAGCTCAGCGTGGCACTCGCCCCCGCCACGGCCTGCACTTCACTGTGTGCCAGCTGCTCCTTGGCGAACACCACCGGGGGCTCTGGGGACAGAGGGGGATACACAGGGTCAGAGACACCATCTCAGTCAGGAGGGCAGCCCCGCGCAAAGACGACCTGGATGGGGAGCTGGGAGTAGGGGCTTGGGGCAGTGGAGCTGGAGACTTCTCAGGCTCTGCACCAGCCCTGTGCCCTGCAGAGGACCCCCTGTCTTTCTCAGCAAGTGACACAATTCACACATTCTCCCTCAGGTCCCTGCGAGGAGGTCCACGGCGCAGGACAAATGGGACAGACTTGCCCCCTGCTCATGACAACTGCCAGGTCTCGAGGCGGATGTTCCCATCCTTCCTCAGTGGTGTCCCAGTCTTCTCCATGCTGCTTAACAGCGGGGAACTTTCCATCTGTGGTCTGTGGAGAAGGCTGAGGCTCGGCGCCCATGTCCACTCTTGGCATCTGACGGCAACCTGGGGGAGTGCTCACACCTCCCTGCGGCTTTCTTCATCACTGTCTGAGGAACGAAGAAGCCGAGCACCTTTCCCCTTAGGACCGGGCTCGCCGTTACTGTTTTCTTCTTCCTGGTGACACTAGTCAAATCTTTTGCCCACTTATCAACAGTAGGCTCAGTCTTTTCTTGATGCAAGTCTGGCCATTCTTCACACATTTAGAGACTGATAAACAGGGAGCTTTGAAGGACATTCCCAACTGTGTGACTTCCACTTTTACTCTCAGGCCTAGTCCTCTGATAAACCAAACTTTCTCCTTCCAATAGTCTCACAAGCCCCATTTCTGCCCTTTGAGTTTAGAGCATCTGTGTTCTATTTAAGAAATATTTCCTTACCTTCAGTTTTTAAAGAAACCACTTTCTCATCTGAGGTTTTTTATACCCTGAGGCTTCTAACCCAAGATGAGTGGACTTTTGTCTGTGGTGCGAATTGCTAGGACATTTTTAAGTTTCCCATGTGGTTCACTGGTTCAGCAACTCTTTTTGACTAGAACATCCTTCCTCGACTTCTCAAATAGACAACACAATAACAAACAGAAGATAAAGAGGATCTGTGGGGAAGGTGGGTGCAGGAACCCTTTTATGCAAGAACTGTTTCTGAGCTCACTATTCTGTTCCTCTGATATGATAACTATCCTGCACTGGGATACCATTATCTTGAAAAAAGTGTAGCCTTACAATAATTCCTGACTTTAGGTCTCAGTAAATGCTCCCACTGTGCTTTCCTTCAAGAAAACAACATATTGGCTGTACCTTGCCTTTGATCTGCCTGTTATTCCTCCATCCACCACCCAAAAAAGAAATTTGGTTTCCATTTTGATTGTTAATAAACATCTTTGATTTTTCCCTCGAATTTCTATCCACATACTGCAACCTCTAACTATGCTTCAAGAATCTTGAATAATGTCTCCCACACAGTCTCTGAGTAACTTTAATCAGATCTGGAATTAGAAACATAGTACAATTTTGCCAGTCTAACTCTTTCACACAAATTTCATTTTGCAAGCATTCCTTGCCAGGACTTAGACGTAGAAATAATTTCTGCATATTGATTTTTTTTAATACACTAATCTTACTCAAGAATCGGATGCAATCTAACCATTTATCTCTGGGATTGTCTGAGTTGATCATTCCATCATCAGCAAATTCCACCTTTAGTTTCCCAGTGATTTTATTCTCCTCTTTATTCAACTCAGAGGTTGGAGTTGGCCTGAGTGCTGTCCCTCATGTCAAAGATCTGGTACTCCTTAAGTGGGATGCTATTGTTGGGGTTGTTTTTGTTTTGCAGGAGTGTGATAACATTAAAAAGAACTCTTTAATATAGTTTGCTAAGAATTTTATGGCACAAACTGATGCTCAATCTTATCAAACATTTTGTCCCAATGTATGACCTTCAAGTTCAATCAACTATTTGATTCTGTACTCATGGAGATGATCACATCTTTCTGCATTCAATCCAATGTCAAGCTTTCTACCTATCAACAATGCCAACGTTGACACAACGTGCAATCCTGAACTATGATTTTCACTACTCACCTCTACCTGTGGATACACTGCTGAATTCTTTTTATTAACATTTAATATGTGATTTTTACCTTGACACTTGCAGTAGATTTTCTGGAATTTCATTCTCCCTGCCTTCTAGTGCGATTTTGGTATCGATGTTATATTCTGGACATGAAGGAGTTATGGAGGATATCTCATTCTTCTCTCTCTAGGACCATCTCCATAAGCATGGAATAACAATTTTTCAAATATTTTGCATACCTCATTAGAAAACTACAGGGCTAAGAATATTTTTCATTACTGGTCTTACTGATTCACAAGTCACACACTCTTTTAAATTTACTCTGTCTTCATGTGTCTGATTATCACATAATCTCCTAGGATTTAGCCATATATCACATTTTTTCAAAGGTTTTACCATAAAATACTTTTAATATGCTCCCTCCAAAAAAACACATTCTAAGAGATGCACGGTAGGGTCTGGGGTATATATATACCCACACATCCTGCTACACTGGCCTGGTCTCAAAGTCTCACATGCTGGCACCCAGGAATCAATGTGGCATGGTAGACACCCCTATTCAGCATAACCTGATTTCTTACACTGCCTGAAATTTCAGCCACGAGAAAGAGACACTCAATGATCACGAGGAAAATGCAAGGAAATAAAGGCTGCTTTGCCAGTCAGAGGCTGCTAGGACAGTAACTGCTTATTAGCAACACCTACTGATGTGGCAGAAGAGATTTTTTTCCTTTCCATTTCTAAATTCATCAACTAATGCCAAGCAGAATACTGAGCTGCAACATACAAACTTGTCCGAAGACAAATGCAAAATCGTATTTGATCTAAGAAGATCACCCTAAATAGCACAAGTGACTGTCAACCATCTTTTCTTTCCTCCCTTTGTAAGGCATGTGTGCATGCTAAGTCATTCACTTGTGTCCAAGTCTTTGTGACCCTTTGGACTGTAGCCCATCAGGCTCCTCTGTCAGAGGGATTCTCCAGGCAAGAATACTGGAGTGGCTTCCATGTCCAGGGGATCTTCCCAACCCAGGGATCAAACCCACGTCTCCTGCAGCTTCTACAGTGCAGGCAGACTCTTCACCGCTGAGCCACCAGGGAAGCCCCACTTTGTAAGGACCTGACAACAAAACACGTTTTTTTTTTTTTTTCTTGCAACGTATAGGCTACTAGAGCTTCTATAGCCAGAGACAGGAAGGAGTGGCATCCAAGAAACCTCAAATTCAACCATCTGAAGCTCACTCCTGCAAGAATTCCAAGTAGGATTGTGTGGCCAGTATTTCCCCTAATCTGGAATCCATCAAATTGAAACACCCAGGAACCTGCATGAGGTACCAGATGAGGGCATGTGCTAACTCTCAGGAGAGACAGATCATGGGAGGAAAGTCACATATTCCCAGGTCTACCTCAGCCCCCAAGCATCAGGGAGAGTCAGGGTCCCGACACCAAGAACACAAGGAAGGTCCTGGGCAGGTACCAAGACAGTGTGACTGAGTCTCACTGCCTCCAAAGAGGGGGACAAAAATGGCCCTTCTTCACTGAACGTGCATCCTTCAGGGCCAAGATGATATGAAGATGAGACATGGAGATGCGAAGAAATAAAGGCTACAGGCGAGTACACGCATCTGTTGAGACCAAAAGCCAGTCCCTTCATCCTCTGCACACAGGCTAGCTCAGCGCCCTCCTCCAGGACTGACCTGTGACGTCCAGGTGGAAGGAGACCTTCTGGCCCCCGGCCTCGCAGCTGTACTCCCCGGCATCCACCTTGCCCGCCTGCTGCACCACCAGCCGCCGCCCGCGGCCCGTGGCCTCCACACGCACTTTCGAGCTCGAACTCAGCTTCTTTCCATCCTTGTACCACGTCACCTCCGTCTGGGCCTGGGCCACCTCGCAGCTCAGCGTGGCACTCGCCCCCGCCACGGCCTGCACTTCACTGCGTGCCGGCTGCTCCTTGGCGAACACCACCTGGGGCTCTGGGGACAGAAGCGGATACTGGGATCAGAGACACCGTCTCAGTCAGGACGGCAGCCCCGTGCAAAGAATAGGATGGGGAGCCAGGGAGGAGTGTGTGTGCTGGCAGTGGAGTTGAAAGTTTCTGGGCCCTGCACCAGCCCTGTGCTCTGCAGAGGTCCCCTGCCTTTCTCAGCAACAAGTCACACAGTTCTGGTGTGTGATACAGCATTCTCGTCTGAGTCCATGTGAGCTGGTCCAGGTGGCAGGGTGGGCACTGGAAAAGACTTCTCCTGTGCTCGTGGCATCTGCAGGGTCACGAGGCACGTGTCCCCGAACCTTGCTAGATGGCGCCCTAGTCTTCTCCATGTGGTTATGCAGGAACTTTTCACCTACGGTCCGTGGAGATGACTGAGGTGCGGTGCCCTTGCCGACTGTTAACTATTGTCAGCTGGTGGCAATCTGGGAGGAGCGCTTCCACCCCTTTCCGTGGCTTTCTTTGTCACTGAGCAATACAGAAGCTGAGTACCTTTCCTTTTAGCACTGGGTTCACCACTCCTATTTTCTTCTTCATGGTGATACAATTCAAATCTTTTGCCCACCTACAAATAGGAGGCTCTTTTTTCAATTCAACTCTGGCCACTCCTTATACATTTACATACCAGAGAATGATACATACTTAGGATTTAAGGATATCTCCGACTGTGTGACTGGCATTTTTACTCTCAGATCCAGTCCTTTGATAAATCAAAGATTTTCCTTCCAATAGTTTCACAATGTCCATTTCAGCCCTTTCAGGCATAGATCATTTGTGTTCCATTTAAGAAATTTCTCCTTATGTTGTCTTTAAAGAAACCACATTATCATCTGAGGGGTTTTTTGGGGGGGTTTGCCTTTTACCCTGAGTTTTCTAACCCACTCTGAGCTGACCCTCAGAGCTGACCCCACCCTTTGTGTGTGGTGTGAATTGCTAGCACAATTTAATTTTTCTGTATGGTTCAGTGGTCCAATGCCATTTATTAGACAACATCCTTCCTTGAGTTCTCCAATAGACAACACAGTAACAGTGGAAAGGTGTAGGGGAAGGGGGGATGGGTGGTGCGGGAAGCCATTTATGCAAGGAACTGCTTCTGAGCTCACCATTCGGCTCCTCTGATGTGGAAACTATCACTACACTGGGATCCCCTTATCTCTAAAACTACAGCTTTAGGATCATCCCTGATACATGAGAACTGGTCAGGCTGGTCCCCCACGGAGCAGGGATCACGCGCCCACACATGTGTGGCCTTGTAGCCGTGTGCAGAGCTGGCGTGCCTGAGTGTGTGTCTGCTTCTGCAGCCAAGAGTGTCCTGAGCAGGAGCCTGCTTTGGAGATAGCTCTGTGGTTGCAGAGGGCTTCCCAGGTGGTGTTAGTGGTAAAGAGCCCACCTGCCAATGCATGAGACATAAAAAATGTGGGTTTGATCCCTGGGTCGGGAAGACCCCTGGAGGAGGAAATGGCAACCCACTCCAGTATTCTTGCCTGGAGAATCCCATGGACAGAGGAGCCTGCCTGGTAAGCTATAGTCCTCAGGGTTGCAAAGAGTCTGACACTACCAAAGCAACTTAGCCTAACACAGGGCCCAGTTAATGTCCCCACCATGCTTTTCTTCAAGAAAACAGTGTATTGGCTGAACCTTGCCTTTGAAATTGGCCAACTATTCTTCCATCAGACCACTCCAAAAAGAAAATTCTATTTTGATTGTTAATAAACATCTTTGGATTTTTTTTTCAGATTGCTCCATCTAATGCAACCTCCCACTGTCTCTCAAGAATCTCGAATATAATTTCCCCATGCACAGCCTCTTGGTGACTTTGATCAGACCTGGAATTAGAAACATGATAACTGCGCTAGTTCAACTCTTAACACAAATTTCATTCTTCAAGTGTTCCTAACCAGGACTTAGACGTAGGAATTATTTCAGCATGTTGATTTTTTTTCCTCAAGAATCATTCACAGTCTAATAATTTATCTTCAGATTTTCTGAGTTGATAATCAAATCATCAGCAAATTTCACCTTTAGTTTTTCAAAACCATCTGCTGGTGATTTTATTCTCCTCTTTACTGGATTCAGGGATTGCAGTGGCCTCCATGTACTCAGTCAGTTCAGTTGCTCAATCGTGTCCGACTCTTTGCAACCCCCATGAACTGCAGCACGCCAGGCCTCCCTGTCTATCACCAAGTCCTGGAGTCTACCCAAACCCATGTCCATTGAGTCAGAGATGCCATCCAACCATCTCATCCTCTGTCATCCCCTTCTCCTCCTGCCCTCAATCTTTCCAGGCATCAGGGTCTTTTCCAATTAGTCAGCTCTTCACATGAGGTGGCCAAAGTAGTGGAGCTTCAGCTTCAGCATCAGTCCTTCCCAGGGCTGATCTCCTTTAGGATGGACTGGTTGGATCTCCTTGCAGTCCAAGGGACTCTCAAGAGTCTTCTCCAACACCACAGTTCAAAAGCATCAATTCTTCAGCGCTCAGCTTTCTTCACAGTCCAACTCTCACATCCATACATGACTACTGGAAAAACCATAGCATTGACTAGACGGACCTTTGTTGGCAAAGTAATGTCTCTGCTTTTTAATATGGTATCTAGGTTGGTCATAACTTTCCTTCCAAGGAGTAAGCGTCTTTTAATTTCATGGCTGCAGTCACCATCTGCAGGGATTTTGGAGCCCAGAAAAATAAAGTCAGCTACTGTTTCCCCATCTATTTGCCATGAAGTGATGGGACCAGACACCATGATCTTCGTTTTCTGAATGTTGAGTTTTAAGCCAACTTTTTCACTCTCCTCTTTCACTTTCATCAAGAGGCTCTTTAGTTCTTCTTCACTTTCTGCCTTAAGGGTGGTGTCATCTGCATAGCTGAGGTTATTGATATTTCTCCCACCAGTCTTGATTCCAACTTGTACTTCCTCCAGCCCAACATTTTTCATGATGTACTCTGCATATAAGTTAAATAAGTAGGGTGACAATATACAGCCTTGACGTACTTCTTTTCCTATTTGGAACCAGTCAAAGATCTGCAGGTACACCTTAAGTGGGATGATGTTATCACCATTGTTCTTTTCACAGGAATTTTATTATGTTAAAAGAAAAAATATCTTATATAGTTTCCCAAGTATTTTATGGCAGGGACAGATGCTTGATGTTATCAAATATTTTGTCTTGATGTATGATGTTTGAATTTAACTAACCATTTGATTCTGTACTCATGGAGATAATCACATTTGGAATCTTCATAGAACAAGGATCAAACTATTGTCCCTGGCATTGGCATTCTGGACCACCAGGGAAGTCCTTGCACTCTTATCCAGCTTTCTACTTTCTATTAACATATTCAACATTAAGCTCATTGTGCAACTCTAGACTACGATTTTTATCATGGGCCTACTCCTCGATACATTGATTAATTTTGCTAACAAATATTATGATTTTTTATTTTGGCCTTGATATTCACAGTAGATTGGTCTGAAGTTTGATTCTCCCTGCCATTTCTGGGTCATTTTGGTATCAATGCTATGTTTTGTATATGAAGAAAGTTACAGAGTCTATGTCCTTTTTCTCTCTCTAGGATCATCTCCACAAGCACAGAATAACAGTTTTCCTGGACATTTTGTATAGTGTACCAGAGAACTGGTTTCCCTGGTGCTTGGGCAATAAAGAATCTGCCTGCAATGCAGGAGATGCAAGTTCGATCCCTGGGCCAGGAAGATCCCCTAGAGAAGGAAATGGCAACCCACTCTAGTATTCTTACCTGGGAAATCCCATGCACAGAGAAGCGGGGCAGACTACAGTCCACAGGGTCACAAATAAATTAGACATGACTTGCAAATAACAACAAAAACAACCAAAGAACTACAGGGCCAAGAAGACTTTCCATTATTGGTCCTACTGATTGGCAAGTCTTGCAACACTTTGACTTCTGTCTGTTTTCTTGTGTTCATAGAGCTTACAATGATTTAGCCACATTTCACAAGTTTTTAAAAGTTTTGCTTTCAAATACTCTCTAATGTGCTCCAAAAAGCACATTCTATAAAGATGAACTGTGGGATCTGAGGTATCTATTCACACCCACAAATCATTCTAGGTGGGCACAGTCTCAAATCACGTGTCAGCACCCAGGAGTAAATGTGAAATGGCAGCCCATCCCTCTGTGGCATGAGACTCTTCCTGGAAGAAGAATAAACTGATTTCCAGTCACAAGACAGACCCACTCACTGGCCATCAGGAACCTGCAAGGAAGTAAGCACTGCTTTGCAGTCAGAGGTTGCTAGGACAGTAACTCCTTCTTAGGAAAGACCAGGAAGAGACTAAGAAAGACGTGGCAGAAATGAACGTGTTCCTTTCTAACTCCCTCCACGGAGCGCAAAAAGGAGTACTGACGGGAAAATCCAACCTGTTTGAAGACAGAGGCAAAAGCATCTTTTATGTAAGATCAGCCTAAATAGCACAGATGACTCTCTACCAGCCAGCCTTTTTTCTTCCCTTTGAAAAAATGTGACAACACCCCTGGGCCTATTTCCTGCTACTTCTAGGCAACTGGAGCTTCTATATCCAGGAAAAGGAAGAAAAGGCCTCCCAGAAACCTCAAATTTCATCATCCAAAGTTCACCCCTAAGAGAATTTCAGGTAGGATTGTGTGGCCAATATTTCTTACGATCAGGGATCCACCAAATTGAAACACGTCTTGACAACTGAGAACTGGCATGAGGGGCAACACGAGGGAATGTGCTGGGTGTTGAGGAGAGACTTACGATGGGAGAAGAGTCACATATCTCCAGGTCTACCTCAGCCCCCAAGCCCAGAGAGACCCAGGGTCTCAAAACCAGGAATAACCCAGGGTCTCAAAACCAGGAATAACCTGGGCAGGTGCTAAGCCAGCGTGATTGCGCCTGACTGCCACGTAAAGATGTGGGCAGAAATGGCCCATCTTCGTTGCAAGCACACCTTCCACAATCACTCTCCCCCAGGGACTAAGATGGGACATGGAAGACAGGGAGGCTTGAAGAGATGAAGGACACAGGCAAGGGCATACAGGTTTGGGGAGGCAG
>SJYH01010986.1:0-11778 GCA_006408735.1 Sylvicapra grimmia | reverse complement strand
CATCTTTTGCTTTTTGAGGTAATTCTGACATGCCATAACTTTCTCATGGCATTTTTCACTTCTGCATTTCTCAGTATGTAGATGAGTGGATTGAGGAAGGGTGTTCCAATCGTGTAAAATATCTTGTCCATGGGGAATGTGGTTGGGGGCCAAGTATATATAAATATACACAGACCAAACGATAAGACAACTATAGTGACATGGGAAGTGCAAGTACAGAGGGCCTTTTCCCTCCCTTCTGCACTGTGGTTCCGCAGTGAATGCAAGATAACAATGTAAGAGATCATCAGAATTATAAAACTGCTTGCACAAAGTGCCCCACTATTAATTGCCACCAGTAAGTTCATCACATAAATATCCATGAAGGCAAATTTCAAAAGTGGCTGCATATCACAGCAATAGTGATCAATCAAATTGGATCTGAGAAGGGCAATCTCAAGGCCAGAATAATCTGAGCCATAGAATGTGAAAAAGACCCTATCCATGCAAGAACAATCAGGATGATGCAGACTTGCCGGCTAATGATGGTTGCATAATTCAAGGGCTTACAGATGGCCACATACCAATCCATGGCCATGAGGACCAGGACAAAGATCTCCATGCATCCAAATAAATGCAGTGCAAAGACCTGAGTCAGGCACTCATTGTAAGATGTGCTTTTCTTTGCAGACAGGGCATCCATGATTAATCTCGGGGCTATTGAAGTTGAAAAGTAGATATCAACCAAAGACCAATAAAATATGAAGAAGTACATGGGG
Source organism: Sylvicapra grimmia (assembly GCA_006408735.1). Lineage (NCBI taxonomy): Eukaryota > Metazoa > Chordata > Mammalia > Artiodactyla > Bovidae > Sylvicapra > Sylvicapra grimmia. The sequence continues at coordinate 11,020 of SJYH01010986.1, read as the reverse complement.
CTCCCAAGTGTCCATCTGAAATTTATTATCATAATAATAAGCAAATTATCCATCAATGTTCCTACATAGAAAATGAAGATTATATATACCATTTTCTTTCTCTTAGGATCTTGAGTCAATTCTAACAGTATGAACTCAGTTACACTGTTATTTTGCTGCACTGTTTCCTGTGGTGAGGGCAAAGCTCTGCTGAGAAAGTATCTGCAAAGGAGAAAAGAAGAAAGAAAATGGCATGAATGACACATGTGTGATAAGTCACTTTAGTCATGTCCCACTCTTTGTGATCCCATGGACTGTAGTTGCCAGGGCCCTCTGTCCACAGAATTCTCCAGGCAAGAATACTGGAATGGATTGCTATTTCCTTCTCCAGGCGATCTTCCTGACCCAGGGACTGAACTAGTGTCTGTCTCCTGCTTTGGCAGATGGGTTCTTTACCACTAGCGTGATAGAGCCCTATTAGGTACACATGTTCATGGGACTGCCACCTTCCAATGCTTAATCATTTATCTGCAGTGCAATGTTTATCTGAATTAAATTGAATTCATAATACTCATTCTACCTGTTTCATAAAAGCATCTGAAAATAATAATATAAGAAATTGAAGATAATAAAAAAGTAAATAATTTTCAGGTGCCATGAATATTAATTGAGTTATTTCACAAGAGTGAATAACCTTTTCAGCTGAAAGTTATCTTCAATTTCTATTAAAGACATATTGATATTAATGTTCCCTATTGCAGAAGTAGAGAAATAGTTTACCTAATTTACTCAATATGCNTGGAATTCATAATACTCATTCTACCTGTTTCATAAAAGCATCTGAAAATAATAATATAAGAAATTGAAGATAATAAAAAAGATAATTTTCAGGTGCCATGAATATTAATTGAGTTATTTCACAAGAGTGAATAACCTTTTCAGCTGAAGGTTATCTTCAATTTCTATTAAAGACATATTGATATTAATGTTCCCTATTGCAGAAGTAGAGAAATAGTTTACCTAATTTACTCAATATGCTGTCACATCTTCAACAAAATGTCCATTGATAAAATACTGTTCTACTCAGTATTTCTTTGAGTAATGATTGTCTAAACATTTCAGAATGTCTTTCATAATAAAACCTGAAGATTCTTGAGAATCTCTTGGACAACAAGGAGATCAAACCAGTCAATCCTAAAGGAAATCAGTCCTGAATATTCATTGGAAGCACTGATGCTGAAGTTGAAGGTCCAATACTTTCGCCATCTGCTGAGAACTGATTCATTGAAAATACCCTGATGCTGGGAAAGATTGAAAGCAGGAGGAGAAGAGGATAACAGAGGATGAGATGCTTGGGTGGCATCACTGACTCAAAGAACATGAGTTTGAGTAAACTCTGGGAGATAGAGAAAAACAGGGAAGCCTGGTGTGCTGCAGTCATAAAGAGTCAGATACAACTTGGTGATTGAATTACAACAAAACACACATAAAATATATGCACATACACACACTGCATAACACACATAGACACATATGATAGTAGACTGAATGGAGAGAAAAAAAAGGCATAAAATTTTAGCAATGAGTACACAGTCAGTTGATCCAGTCTATCATTAAATTTATTTTAATCTGTTGCCTTGACTAAGTTTAATTTTTACTTCTTAAACCTGTCTTCAGTGCAGTTGCTTCGTCGTGTCTGACTCTTTGCTACCCCATGAACCACAGCACACCAGGCCTCCCTGTCCATCACCAACTCCCAGAGTTCACAACCATTGAGTCGGTGATGCCATCCAGCCATCTCATCCTCTGTAGGCCCCTTCTCCTCCTGCCCCCAATCCCTCCCAGCATTAGGGTCTTTTCCAATGAGTCAACTCTACACATGAGGTGGCCAAAGTATTGGAGGTTCAGCTTCAGCATCAGTCCTTCCAATGAATACCCAGGACTGGTCTCCTTTAGGATGGATTAGTTGGATCTCCTTGCAGTCCAAGGAACGCTCAAGAGTATTCTCCAACACCACAGTTCAAAGGCATCAATTCTTTGGCACTCAGCTTTCTTCACAATCCAACTCTCACATCCATACATGACCACTGGAAAAACTGTAGCCTTGACTAGACGGACCTTTTTTGGCAAAGTAATGTCTCTGCTTTTTAATATGCTGTCTAGGTTAGTCATAACTTTCCTTCCAAGAAGTAAGTGTCTTTTAATTTCATGGCTGCAATCACCATCTGCAGTGATTTTGGAGCCCCACAAAATAAAATCTGACACGGTTTCCATGGTTTCTCCATCTATATCCCATGAAGTGATGGGACCAGATGCCATGATCTTAGTTTCTGAATGTTGAGCTTTAAGCCAACATTTTCACTCTCTTCTTTCACTTTCATCAAGAGGCTTTTTAGTTCCTCTTCACTTTCTGCCATAAGGGTGGGGTCATCTGCATATCTGAGGTTATTGATATTTCTCCCAGCAATCTTCTTAAAATTTTTTTATTTTGTTTATTTTTTTAAAATATAAATTTATTTATTTTAATTGGAGGTTAATTGCAATATTGTATTGGTTTTGCCATACATCAACATGAATTCGCCACAGGTATACATGTGTTCCCCATCTTGAACCCCCCTCCCTCCTCCCTCCCCGTACCATCCTTCTGGGTCATCTCAGTGCACCAGCCCCAAGCATCCAGTATCATGCATTGAACCTGGACTGGCAATTCGTTTCACATATGATATTATACATGTTTCAATGCCATTCTCCCAAATCATCCTTCTCCAACAGAGTCCAAGAGACTGTTCTATACATCTGTGTCTCTTTTGTTGTCTCGTATACAGGGATATCGTCACCATCTTTCTAAATTCCATATATATGTGTTAATATATTGTATTGGTGTTTTTCTTTCTGGCTTACTTCACTCTGTACAATAGGCTCCAGTTTCATCCACTTCATTAGAACTGATTCAAACGTATTCTTTTTAATGGCGGCATAATACTCCATTGTGTATATGTATGACAGTGTTCTTATCCATTCGTCTGCTGATGGATATCTAGGTTGCTTCCATGTCCTGGCTATTCCAGCTTGTGCTTCTTCCAGCCCAGTGTTTCTCATGATGTACTCTGCACATAAGTTAAATAAGCAGGGTGACAAAATACAGCCTTGATGTACTCCTTTTCCTATTTGGAACCAGTCTGTTGTTCCAAGTCCAGTTCTAACTGTTGCTTCCTGACCTGCAGCCAGGAAAAACATATAAGTTTCTCAAGAGGCAGGTCAGGTGGTCTGGTATTCCCATCTCTTTCAGCATTTTCCACAGTTTATTGTGATCCACACAGTCAAAGGCTTTGGTATAGTCAATAAAGCAGAAATAGATGTTTTTTTCTGGAACTCCCTTTCTATTTTGATGATCCAGTGGATGTTGGCAATTTGATCTCTGGTTCTTCTGCCTTTTCTAAAACCAGCTTGAACATCTTTACAATTTTAATATTTTTCAATTTTAACAAAGGTCTGTCTAGTCAAGGCTATGGTTTTTCCAGTGGTCATGTATGGATGCGAGAGTCAGACTGTGAAGAAAGCTGAGTGCCGAAGAATTGATGCATTTGAATTGTGGTGTTGGAGAAGGCTCTTGAGAGTCCCTTGGACTGCAAGGAGATCCAACCAGTCCATTCTGAAGGAGATCAGCCCTGGGATTTCTTTGGAGGGAATGATGCTAAAGCTGAAACTCCAGTACTTTGGCCACCTCATGCAAAGAGTTGACTCATTGGAAAAGAGTCTGATGCTGGGAGGGATTAGGGGCAGGAGGAGGTGGGGACAACAGAGAATGAGATGGCTGGATGGCATCACTGTCTCGATGAGTCTGAGTAAACTCCAGGAGTTGGTGATGGACAAGGAGGCCTGGCATGCTGCGATTCATGGGATTGCAAAGAGCTGGACACGACTGAGTGACTGAACTGAACTGAACTGAACGTGGTTTCTTTTAAGATTTTAAAGTCTTCATTGGATTTGTCACAATATTGCTTCTGTATTTGTTTTGTTTTTCCTGGCTGCAAGGCTTGTGTAATCTTAGCTCCTGACTGGGAATCGAACCCACACCACCTACATTGGGAGGAAAAATCTTAACGATTGGTCCACCAGGAAAGTCCCCAGATGTTGACAATCTTAAATGCAGCTCCAATTTTTTTTTGTTAATTTTAGTCTTTAAATTATAGTATGTTGTTCAAAGTTAAATTTGAACTCAGGGATTCATTGTGTCTAAAATGAAGGAAAATTTCAAAAATGAACATATGCCGTATTCAGAACTTTTAAAAAATATTTCAGGTTAATGGTTAAGTACTAGGAATTTATAAAGTGAACCCAGAAAGCTACAAGTAATACCTGTAACTTTTCAGTTGAATTCTTGTAATATATATTTTTAATGGCTTATCCTGTCACCTCAAGTAAGGGAGGATAAAAATAAAGAGTATTTTTTCATATCTAGCTATATGCTAATCACTGAACAATTTGTCTTATGTGCCTTTATAGTTTCCAAACAAGCAGGCAGTAACAGATTATATATGCCCAACTGGTAAAGTATATTTACAAGTCACATGCCAGACAAAAGCATTATTTTAAGTATAAATAGTTTTCATTTATTAATCTTAGAAAAAAAATGGGCAAAGAGTCCAATTTAACAAAGACTCTTCTTGCTAAATACAACTAAATATAGGTAAAAATGTTATTCACAGTTAAATACATTCAAATTAAATATCAAATTAGGTAACATTTAAACCCATTTTTGAATAAAGCAATCTTTGTGATGCAGTCTATTGATATATAGTGCTGACAAGTTGTGGTTTGTAGTCAATCTCCACATTTTTGGTAGGAGGCTAAGTGTGCTCAGTCTCTTAGGGGATAATTTTCAGTATCTATAATATTACAACTGCACTCAGCATATGGGTCTACTGATTTCATTGCCTGCAGATACTTTTACTCACAGGGTCAAAGACCATCATTACAACCTTTTCTCTGAGAGCAAAAGATGAGAATGGTCTTAAAATCTATGTGAAGGAAACTGAATAAATAAGAGGTGGCAGTTTTATTCATACCAGTTTTTAAGCTATTATTAGAAACATAACAGGGACTTCCCTGGTGGAACAGTAGTTAAGACTTTAACTTCTAATGCAAGGAGTGGGGGTTTTATCCCTAGTCAGGTAGCTAATAACCTGAATGCCTCGTGACCAAAACACCAAGACATAGAAAAGAAGAAATATTGTAACAAATTAAATAAACATTTAAAAAATGGTCCATCAGAAAATCTTAAAAAAAGAGGCAATGTGCAATGGTCTGTAAAGTACATTTTAAAGTAAACAAAATGAGAGTACAACATTGTATGCTAGGAAGTTAAGTGTTAAGTAAGGATAGGAATTTTTGTTCATAAACTACTGAATTTGAGTGCCTAGAAAAGAGTAGGGTCTTAACCAGTATCTGTTGAGTGAATGGAAGCGTTAAGAAAATAACCTATACATACAGTCTAGTAGTGTTTCACACTATACTATATTCAGATGCCATTGAGGTTTTTAAGATCTTACCAGGTATGTAGGAATTCATGCAGAAGTTAGGATGTTCACTTGTTCTTTTTTTCATCCCAAGGCAATTTGGACATCCTTGACTCAAATGAAAAATCATTTTAAATGATCTTAAAAACCTGTTCATCNATTCAGATGCCATTGAGGTTTTTAAGATCTTACCAGGTATGTAGGAATTCATGCAGAAGTTAGGATGTTCACTTGTTCTTTTTTTCATCCCAAGGCAATTTGGACATCCTTGACTCAAATGAAAAATCATTTTAAATGATCTTAAAAACCTGTTCATCTGGAACAGGAACTCTTTGATCTCACAAGAAGACTTAGGTCCTCACCAGCATGCCAAAAGACAGACTAAGTGGATTTTAGATTCATCCCACACTTTCTGAAAGCCACTCTCACTCAAGACTTTGACCAGGAAAGTACTTCTCTTTTGCCTCCCTGGAGGAGTACATAAACATAAATGATGCAAAATATATAATTCTGCAGAAGGTGATTATCTAAAGTGTCCCTTCCCTTCCAATTAAGAGAAATGAACCACATGTGATAAGCAACTTAATTTTCAATTTATTCTTATTGCTTATGTAAAAAATGTGGCTTATACCTTCAATTAAAGATGTCTACATGGCCCCTAAGTGAAATCTTTGGACTAGAATAAAAACAAAGATGGTCTTCCAGAACACAGGTCTTGTTTACTGATATCATTCTTCAAGTAATGAATCAGGACTTCTAAAAACACTGGCAGATTCCAGGTCTGCAGCAAGAAATATAAACAGAAACTAGAGTATCTTGGAGCAACAGAAAGTAAGGAAATGCTAAAACACACACATCTGAACAGTGATGAGAATAAGCCAAAGGAACACAGAAGTCAAAGAAAAGATGCCCCCAGCGCCCAAACTGGAAAAATAGTTCAGCAACAAAGCAAATAACAGACAATTGAAATGTAATCCAAAGTATAAAATAAATACCCATGAGTTATAATGATATAAATAACTGGACCAATTACTAGATAAAGGAGAATACACAAAATTTCAAATAATTTATGTGATACTTTGTCCTCAGTTGCTCCAATTTTTCAGTGTCAGCTGAGCACACATTTAAGTGACTTCATTCCAAAGACAACACTATGGAATTAGGGAAAGTAATAAATTTATAATGAATAAATATGACAAATACTACCTGAGTCAGATGATCAAATTTAACACCAACAGTGGTAAGTCACATTGAGAGTATGTACCCATTGATATGATATGATGAAAGTGGAACTTTACGTCTCTAGTCTCTCTCCCAATAACCATTACCCTGCTCTAATGGCAAATTAAATATCAGAAAACCCCAATGCAAAATTTTATACAAAATATCTGCCTAGTCCTTAAAACTATCAAGGTCAAGGTTATCCAAAACAAGACAAGTCCGAGAAACTTTCATTGTTTGGAGGAACTGGAGAAAACTTAACAACTGAATGTAAGATGGTTTCCTGAATCAGATTCTGGAGGAGAAATACAGCATCAATAAAAACTAATGTCTAATTAATTTACATATTTTAGTTAAAAATAATGTAATATCAGTGGTTAGCTAGTTGTGACGCATACATCATACTAATGAAAGGTTGTTTCTGAACGATAAGAAGCCAGAATTCTTGGCCTCCAGAGGAGAAGAGTTCAATCTGGGGCCAGAGACAAGGCTTGATCACTCAGAGCTTTTGTGTAATAAAGTTTTATTAAAGTATAAAGGAGATAGAAAAATCTTCTGACATAGGCATCAGAATGGAACAGAAAGAGTACCCCCTACTAGTTTTAAGCTGGATGTTATATAGTCACTAGCAGTCTGTCAATGAAAGAAAGGAATGTCTTAAAACTCAGAATGGCACCAGGCCCCTCACCCATAAGATGCATTTTAGGATAATCTTGGCACCAGATGATTCATCCAGGGCCATGAAACCATTGACTTGAATCTTGTAGAATGGCAGAATTACCATACAAATAGTTTTGTTTACATATATTAGGGGAACAATAGCTGAGTATAGCATACTGGTTTGTCAAGTAGGTTCTGAGCCATTAGGCGAAACCGACTTGAAGACAGAGTTCTGGGGTAAATGCATAGTACATTAACATAACTTAACACAAATATTTCCATAAGAAAAATGCATTGGTTAACTCAAGGTTTGAGAATAGTTAACTTCAGGTGAAACTAGGTGTCATTATGGCAACACAGTATTTTAAGAGAAACCTCCTTTTAAATTTGTATAGAGAAGGAAAACAAACAAACAAACAAAAAAAAACATTGCTAGTTTGTTTCCTCCTGCTGCTTAAGAGAGATAAAAGTGTCTGACACTTGCAGCCTATTTCCTCCATTTGGAGACCCCTGGCCTTCTGCCTGTTACCCTCTCGCTAACAGAAGATGAATAAAGGTGAAACTGAATATAGGGTATATGAAAAGTGTGTTATTTCTTTTACAACCTGCTATAAATATAGTTCAGTTCAGGTTAGTCACTCAGTCATGTCTAACTCTTTGAGACCCTTTGAATTTGAGACCAGGCCTCCCTGTCCATCTCCAACTCCTGGAGTTCACGCAAACTCATGTCCATCGACTCGGTGATGCCATCCAGCCATCTCACTCTCTGTCGTCCCCTTTTCCTCCTGCCTCCAATCTCTCCCACCATCAGAGTCTTTTCCAATGAGTCACCTCTTCACATGAGGTGGCCAAAATACTGGAGTTTCAGCTTTAGCATCATTCCTTCCAAAGAAATCCCAGGATTGATCTCCTTCAGAATGGACTGGTTGGATCTCCTTGCAGTCCAAGGGACTCTGAAGAGTGTCCTCAAACACCACAGTTCAAAAGCATCAATTTTTCAGTGTTCAGCTTTCTTCACAGTCCAACTCTCACATCCATACATGACCACTGGAAAGACCATACCCTTGACTAGACAGACCTTTGTTGGCAAAGTAATGTCTGTGCTTTTGAATATGCTGTGTAGTTGGTCATAACTTTCCTTCCAAGGAGTAAGTGTCTTTTAATTTCATGGCTGCAATCACCATCTGCAGTGATTTTGGAGCACCCCCAATATAAAGTGTGACCCTGTTTCCACTGTTTCCCCATCATTTCCCATGAAGTGATGGGACCAGATGCCATGATCTTAGTTTTCTGAATGTTGAGCTTTAAGCCAACTTTTTCACTCTCCTCTTTCACTTTCATCAAGAGGCTTTTGAGTTCCTCTTCACTTTCTACCATAAGGGTTGTGTCATCTGCATATCTGAGGTTATTGATATTTCTCCCGGCAATCTTGATTCCAGCTTGTGTTTCTTCCAGTCCAGCGTTTCTCATGATGTACTCTGCATATAAGCTAAATAAGCAGGGTGACAATATACAGCCTTGATGTACTCCTTTTCCTATTTGGAACCAGTCTGTTGTTCCATGTCCAGTTCTAGCTGTTGCTTCCTGACCTGCATATAGGTTTCTCAAGAGGCAGGTTAGGTGGTCTGGTATTCCCATCTCTTTCAGCATTTTCCACAGTTTATTGTGATCCACACAGTCAAAGGGTTTGGCATAGTCAATAAAGCAGAAATAGATGTTTTTCTGGAATTCTCTTGCTTTTTCAATGACCCAACGGATGTTGGCAATTTGATCTTTGGTTCCTCTGTCTTTCCTAAAACCAGCTTGAACATCTGGAAGTTCACAGTTCATGTATTGCTGAAACCTGGCTTGGAGAATTTTTAGCATTACTTTACTAGCATGTGAGATGAATGCAATTGGGCGGTAGTTTGAACACTCTTTGACATTGCCTTTTTTTGGGATTGTAATGAAAACTGACCTTTTCCAGTTCTGTGGCCACTTCTGAGTTTTCCAAATTTAAATACAAAGTTTATGAAAACTGAATGGCATATTTTAACTCATCCTCATGTTTTCTGTTGTAGCATGTGTCAGAGACCCATTAAAGTGTTGAATCATATTGTTTTAACTGTATACCACATTTTGTTTACCTGTTCATGTGTTGATGGGTTCATAGGTTCCTTGACCATTTTGGCTGCTCTGAGTAGTGCTACTATCCTATGAATATCTGAATTCCTAATTTCAATTCTTTTGGGAATATGCCCAGAACTAGAAAAGCTGGATCATTGGGTAATATTATTTTTCACTTATTTAGAAATGTAATACTGTCTTTCACAATGGCTGCAGTTTCCTCAACTAGTGCAGGGCTAATCCTTCAGAGAGCAGATGAGAGGTCATGTCCTATGGATGTGGGGAGACCTCTTCTATTGGTAAAGAAGATTTGGTTTTCTTTTGTTCCCTCTTCCTGGGTTACTCAAACCTCCAGTGATCTATGAGAGAATTTGGATTTCGTCATGACTCTTCTTTCTCAAATCTTCATTTTATATATGAAATTATTTTGCCTATATCTCTGGAATATTTCTGAACCTTCTCTACTTTTCCATTTTACTTTGTTTTTCTTAGGTGCAAATGCAGAGAGGGAAATTTATAAAAGAAATTTCTAAGGAGAAATGTTGAGGGAAGCTGTCTGTAGTACAGGGGAAAGGAATAGAATCTCAATTACTGTTTGGATTTACCCACGAGCCCTGAAAGTTCTGCAGTATTTATTGTACTATGATACTGGTTCCACTTTAAGGCAAGAGGACCAGCCTTTCACCCCCAACCCAATCATTTATTGGCCAGTGGTGGACCCTGGAATGGTGGGAATAATCCCAGTGAAGCAGTTCCAATTTTCTCTGGTGCAATTGTACAAAAACAATGGGGGTTGTGAGTTCTTAGCTGCTCAGCCATATGGCAGCTGTTCCTGGGTACACTGGCCCAATGAAAGAGATTTGACCAGGTGCAACATGGCCACCACATTCCGTGTCATCTTTGGTACCACTGCAGCTCAAGCCTCTATCATTTCATACCAAGATAATTACAGTAACCTTCTAACTGCTCTACTGTTGCCTGTCTTGCTCCCTTCAATTTATTTTCTGTACTGTATCTGGAGTCATCACCTAAATCTCAACTCTAACTGCATCATTAGCTAGTTTAAAAGACCATTCAGTCTTTTCCATATAGTATATAGTATCAAGCCTTGACACAATTATTAAACCCTTCTTTAACTTCCGTATTTCTATCTCTTGCTATTTTCCCTTTATAAGCTAAATGCCCAGTGTGTTTCCCGGCATATAGTGGGAATACAATAAATAATTTTAAATGAATAGTTGATTTCACAACCACAACTCTATCAAAATTATTAGGATTCCTGCATTCTTATATTCACCTTCTAGCCTTTGTTATATATTCCATCTCCAAGAACACTCTTACTTCAATTGGTGCCTATTTATTCTGGTAACATTTTCTCATACTTTTAGTTTCCATTTTCAGATTTTTTTCACTCTGTAAACTTTCTGATTCCAAAGTCTTTGTTGTGTATCCATCAAGCATGCTCTCAGAGCATCCTGCCTTTCCACTGTCTTATTTTTTGTAAAACTGCATTGTAATCACCTGTACTTTTGGGG
>SJYH01010949.1:0-10794 GCA_006408735.1 Sylvicapra grimmia | reverse complement strand
GTTTTCATTTGTTGGGCTGATGTTTGCTGCTAAATCTCCATACTCCCTGCTCTTATAATGAATATAACTAGAGAAATAAGTATTAACCTTTAAGATTAATCATGTTAACCTTAGGTTAAGTAAATTTGTTTCTTGATTGTAATCCACTACACCCTCAACCTATAGGAATGCAACTTTATCTGCTACCTTCAGAGGGTGGTGCCTGGTTTAAGAAAAAAACACCCTTGGAAAAAATAAGTTTTTTGGTTATCAGAAAGAAAGGGTCATAAAATGTCAGCAGGCCTCATGGCCAGAAGATGATGTAAAACCCCTAAGACCTTTTTTTATGTAAAGCACCTGATTTTGATAAAGGTTGGGACTGCTAACCCCCGTGTGACTCTGTATTCATCCCTATGTGTAACAAAAGGTATATAAGCAAACCTAAAAAATAAAGAAATGGGATCAGTTTCTGGAAAGACTGATTCCCCATGTCGCTTCTTTCTTGCTCCCCATTTTTCTGGCTGAATTCCCATCTGGAATGTGGGTACTCACCAAGCCTGCTAATTTTGCCTGGGCTTCTAAGATCAGACCAGGGAGGCCTCGGTGCCTCCTCTCCTTCGGGAGAATGGAAAGATGCCTGTGCCCTACTTAGGTGGTGATTGGTATTCCATGTAAACCAAGTTATTCAGCCTCTTCTTCTCTGCTAATTTTCTAATCTCTCTCTATCTGTAATTAAATAAGTTTTTCCTAGGACACCGACTCCATCTCACCTTCGAATTACCCTGGATCCACCGAGGCTGGACCCTGGCACCCCAGCTGGTCATCCTACATCAAAACTATTTTTCTTTATTTGATCCTTTGTTCTGCAGCTAGCATAATGTTTTTCTATAATATGAATTAATCATATGGTCCCCTCCTTAAAACCCCTATATTTTAGAAGACAAGCAAAATTTCATCCCCTGTCGTATCAGGGTGGCAATTATCTGCCGCTGACCTCTGCATAGACCTGCAGCCTCATCTGCCAGCACAATCCTGCCCTTGATCCATGCTGAATTGTGTTCAGTTTCCAGAATGAACTGCTCTCCCTCAAGCCTCCATCCCTTTTAACAGTGTGTTACCTATATCTCAAATGACCACCTTACAACTTTCCTCACCAACTGAACTCAACCCAATGGTCACCTTCAATGTTGATTCCACTGAAACCTTTAACACTTGCCCTGTAGGTATAGGCATGCTGCTAAGTTGCTTCAGTCGTGTCCGACTCTGTGCGACCTCATAGACGGCAGCCCACCAGTCTCCCCCGTCCCTGGGATTCTCCAGGCAAGAACACTGGAGTGGGTTCCATTTCCTTCTCCAATGCATGAAAGTGAAAAGTGAAAGTGAAGTCGCTCAGTCGTGTTGACTCTTCACGACCCCATGGACTGCAGCCTACCAGGCCCCTCCGTCCATGAGATTTTCCAGGCAAGAGTACTGGAGCGGGGTGCCATTGCCTTCTTTGGGTATAGGCATGAGCCTGCCATAAACATGGAGTAACCAAAACAAAGCTGAAGCCAGACAAAGCTGAGGAAATACTGTGTGATGCTTATGTAGAGGCTTCCCTAGTGGCTCAAACGGTAAAAAAAAAAATTCTGCCTGCAATACAAGGGACAGGATCGACCCCTGGGTCAGGACAATCCCCTGGAGGAGANGCCTTCTTTGGGTATAGGCATGAGCCTGCCATAAACATGGAGTAACCAAAACAAAGCTGAAGCCAGACAAAGCTGAGGAAATACTGTGTGATGCTTATGTAGAGGCTTCCCTAGTGGCTCAAACGGTAAAAAAAAAAATTCTGCCTGCAATACAAGGGACAGGACCGACCCCTGGGTCAGGACAATCCCCTGGAGGAGAGCATGCCATCCACTCCAGTATTCTTGCCTGGAGAATCCCATGGACAGAGGAGCCTGGTGGGCTACAGTCCAAATTGTCACAAAGATTTGGACACGACTGAAGTGACTTAGCACAGCAATAGCATCCTCAACTAGAGTAAATCTTCACAGCTGCCAAATCACATGGCCAAGAATACAACCCATATCTTTTTGCCATTCAATGAATGTGAGCCTCTTTGGGAGGGCAGGAAGTGAACCTGGAGTTAACATTGGCTTTACTTATATATTAGACAGCCCCATCTCTCCCTTGCATTGAGGATGTTCTGTCACAGGAAACATGCCCCAGTGTCTATTCTGAGTCTCCAACACTCTGCTCAGGCCTCCTACAACAAAGGCTGCCACCTACCCTCATCAGACCTTCACGATGAACACCCTCCGTTTCCTGCTCTCTCATCTGCCAGTGAATTTATACCTGCCTCCTTTCTACCACCTTTCCTTTGCTCCCAGGGTATTATGTCTTCTTGTCCGTAGCATCACACAGCCACCTGTACTTTTTTCATAGTCTAGAATCTTGCTTTTTCTCAAGACTTTCTTATATCTTTGTTTTCCCTCCCTACTGGCTCCTTCTGATAACCTAATGCAGACTCTCTGATTCTAAGAAATAACCTTCCTTGACTTCATAATCTTTGTGTTTCCTTCTTAGGCAGGTTTCCTGAAAAATAGTCTATAACCAGCAGGACTGCTCTCNTTTTCTCAAGACTTTCTTATATCTTTGTTTTCCCTCCCTACTGGCTCCTTCTGATAACCTAATGCAGACTCTCTGATTCTAAGAAATAACCTTCCTTGACTTCATAATCTTTGTGTTTCCTTCTTAGGCAGGTTTCCTGAAAAATAGTCTATAACCAGCAGGACTGCTCTCTTACTTTCTTATTCCCTCATCAGCCGTCTATAATCTGGATTTATCTTCAACCATTCTGCTCTCTTTTGAAGTCATCAATGACCTGCTTGTTTAAATTAATGCCCATTTTCCATCCTTATATCCCAGATTTTTTTTTTTTTTTTTTTTTTTTTTTTTTTTTTNTCTGGATTTATCTTCAACCATTCTGCTCTCTTTTGAAGTCATCAATGACCTGCTTGTTTAAATTAATGCCCATTTTCCATCCTTATATCCCAGATTTTTTTTTTTTTTTTTTTTTTGCTGCATTTGATTCTGTCAAAAAATTCCTTCTTAAAACTCCTTACTTCATAAGTTTCTAAGACAGCAAACATTCTTTTCTTGGACAAAAAGATGCTTCCCTTCTATACGTTCAGTATTCTTCAAAAGACTCTCTTCCTTCACCCCTTCCTGGTGTTTGTCAAGATTCCATGAATTGGACCACTAAACTTCTACATCTCAATTCTTGTCATATTTTAAATATATGTTCTAGCAGGATACGTTCCATGTCTTTATCTGAAGCCCAGGATGCTCCTCTGAGCTTCTGACTAACAGTGTTAAACTGCAGGCTTTATTTCACCCCATGAATATTCCTCCCACGTGAACCCTTAACTCTTCCTGTCAGCTAATCTATGCGAGACTCTAGAAAGGCATCCTTATACCTTATTCCCAGTGTCCTTCAGATCTTTAACCCCTTACTTGGTCTCCCAACTATATTCTGAAGAATCTCTAACTTTCCCATCCAATCAATGCCCTACTTTAGGGCTCTGCCATCCCTTGATGGGGGCTTCCCTGGAGGCTCAGATGGTAAAGAATCTGCCTGCAGTGCTGGAGACCTGGGTTCAATCCCTGGGTCGGGGGGCATGGCAATCCGCTCCAGTATTCTTGCCTGGAGAATCCCCATGGACAGAGGAGCCTGGTGGGCTACAGTCCATGGGGTCGCAAGCGTCAGACACGACTGAGTGGCAAGCACAGCACAGCACCCCTTGTGGAAACCCCTGCAGTGGCCTCCTGACCTGAAGTTTTCTCTTCCTGAGTCCTTTCTCTGCACTCCAGGCTGACACGACCCACCAAAACGTAAATGCAATCACGTCACTTCTCTTGCTACCTATGGGATTAAGTCAAAGGTCTTTGAGCTCAGCTCAGCTCTCAAAGCACATTTATTATCATCTTCACATGTTATGTTCAAAGAGTCCCAAATTCCTAGAAGTTTCCAAAATGCAGAGTGGCCTTCTAGAGGCTGTGACTTTGATCATATTATCCTGTTACTGGAAGGTTCTTCCCAAACTTCCTGGGCGTGACCACCATATATAAACCTACTTTCTACTCCAGCTGAATTTGGATGCCACTTAAAAGAGAGCTGTTAGATGTCACAACAGCTATACATCAGTTGTTGAATATGATCTGACCTAGTATTATCTGTGTATTTCTGGGTGGCTTATTTATCTTTTCTGAGTATCTCGGTAATGGTAATAATGTACGTTTCACAGGGCAATTGTGAGGGGTAAATGAGGCAGCCTGAAAAGGTGATTAGGATCCACTGCTGTTCACCACTGTATTCCCAGTGGCTAACCAGCCCATTCTGAAGGAGATCAGCCTGGGATTTCTTTGGAAGGAATGATGCTAAAGCTGAAACTCCAGTACTTTGGCCACCTCATGCGAAGAGTTGACTCATTGGAAAAGACTCTGATGCTGGGAGGGATTGAGGGCAGGAGGAGAAGGAGATGACAGAGGATGAGACGGCTGGATGGCATCACTGACTCGATGGATGTGAGTCTGAGTGAACTCCGGGTGTTGGTGATGGACAGGGAGGCCTGGCGTGCTACGATTCATGGGGTCGCAAAGAGTCGGACACGACTGAGCGACTGAACTGAAGTGAACATGGGCTCCGGCACATCATAGACACAGAAATATCTGTTGAAAGGATACAAGTTAGTGATCCTAATTATTGTCTTAATCATTTCACTGTTACATGGTTTGATATCTGTCAGTGTATCCCTCTGTCTGTTATACCTGACACTAAGCTCTTTAACGTTTATCTTAAGGAGATTAGCTTATACAATCTTTTATTTAAGGCTATTTGGCACAGCTGATGTATTTCTAAATGCTTAATGAATGAGGAATAAATGAATGTGCTGGGGTCCAGCCCTGGTAGAACCAGGGTGATTTGAAGGAGAGATGGCATTGGCAAGGAAAACTTATTTATTTATTAATATAAGATTAGATTAGGAAGAAATAGTGTAGTAGGAAAATTAAGTGTTGAAAAGGGGCTGAATAACTTGGCTTACGGGGAAGGCCAATAAAGTTCCAGACAAGGAGCTTGCACCATCTACATTGGGCCACCGGCGCCCACTTGAATATCGAAGGGTACCCCGCCTTAGGCTCCCTTTCGCACGGGTCTTAAAAGCCAGGGCAAGTAAGTAGACTTGATGAGCCGCCCTGCTCCAGATGGGAATTCAGCCTGAAATTAGAGTAAAGAGGAGACACGGGGGAAACCAGTCCAGTGACTTGCCCGGCCCCTATTGTCCAGAAATGCCTTTTATACCTTTTTGATTGTACATAGAGATCAATGGGTAGTACAAAATTATGCAATGTCAGCAGCCTTGACTTTTATCAAAACCAGGCTTTTCTCTCTGCATACCTAATTGTATACACAAGTCTTAGGTGATTTACATCATCTTATGGCCAAAAAGGCCCAATTAACATTTTACAGCCTTTTTTCTGATAAGGGTTTGTCAACAAGAAGACTTATTTGTGTTGATCTTCCCAAAGTCTGGTGCCACTCTCAGCACTAAATAAAGTTACGTTCTTACATAGCAAGGACACAAGAGGAGTGCAGTGATATATAACAAAGAGAAAAGTAATTAACTCTAGTGTTGCTCACATCAAAAGTACTATGTATCTTTTTCCATATCCTGTTTACATTGATTAACATCCTCCCAGGTGCCTAAAAGATAAAGAATATGGAGGCCTGGCAGCAGTCATTGAGTCAACAGTGAAAACCGTCTACCAATATAATTTTTAACTCTTTAGAAAAGGCTCTGTATCTTTAAGATGCTTTTAAGCTTTGCGCCTCTCGCAGTTGGGGGCTGTAAGCAATTCACAAGCTGTAAGAGGTCCGGGGGAACCTGTTAGACAAGCTAGAGAGTTATCAGAGGGGGTTTAACTGAAACATCCCTTTCAAATGCAGGAGACTGAAGCCCTGAGTTGACTTTTTCCAGAGTGTGTCAGAAGAGTGGAAAAGCAGAGTACAAAGGCCGGCAGATTTTTGGTTTTTGGGGTACATGCTCAGGAAATTCCAGGGGGATCCCCTGAAGCCTGATCACGTCCTTGCGTTTTGTCAGGCTTCCTTCCTCATGACCTTGTCATGGGCGGGATTCCTCACGCTGGCTCCCGGCACGAATGGATGAGTGAAATTTTTCTAAAGCAGGCCCTCCCCTGAAGCAAGAGTCAACATTAACTGTAGGCCTTTCGTTACAATTTCTTTTGTACTTTCTCTTGTACTTTCCCTTGCTGATTGACATCCTGAAAGCAGGATCTGGATGGGGGCGTTCACTTTTGATTTATTGATCTACAAATCACAGAAATTTGAACTTCAAAGAAAATTCGGAGTGCTTTCCATTATTTTGCTGGATTGTTCATTTACATGCAAGAGATGAAGGGAGGGCTTGGTAGGTGATCCAAACTTCTCTTTTCAAATTATCGAACAGGTACTTAATAATAATGTACATTCCCTAAGTCACAGAAATTTAAGCTTATAGAATATTCCTTAAACCTATAACCCTTCACTAAGAGTTCAAGGAGGTGCTGCTGCCCTGCATTAGGGTCCCCGTCTCTCTACGACGTGTGGGTCTTCAAAAAGGAGGGCTCTATTAGTTGGATGCCTATTAAACTAAAGGAATTATCCATATTAACAGAAGGGTGGATATTCACGAAGTGTAAGGTGGTACTACTCTTATTTAATAAAATAAGCCTATGATTTCATAAACTTATTTGTTTAATAAAATAAGCCCTGGCCTGCTGCAGGGTCAGGGGCACTCCTCCTTTTGAAGGAGGTCGCCATTATCTTCATTACCTCCACCATAGTTTGGTCTCTGGTCAAGCGACAGGGAGGGAACAGAGCCCCACTCATCAACAGAAAAACTGGAGTAAAGATTTACTGAGCATGGCCCTACCCATCAGAATAGACCCAGTTTCCCCCACAGTCAGTCCCTCCCATCAGGAAGCTTCTGTAAGCCCATTATCCTTCTCCGTCAGAGGACAGACTGAAAACCACAATCACAGAAAACTAACCAAACTGACCACATGGACCACAGCCTTGTCCAACTCAATGAAGCTATGAGCCATGCCGGGGAGGGCCACCCAAGACAGACGGGTCATGCTGGAGAGTTCTGACAAAACACGGTCCACTGGAGAAGGGAATGGCAAACCACTTCAGTATCCGTGCCTTGAGAAGCCCATGAACAGTATCAAAAGGCAAAAAGATAGGACACTGGAAGAAGAACTCCCCAGGTGGGTAGGTGTTTTTTCCAGCAGTCATGTACGGATGTGAGAGTTGGACTATAAAGAAAGTTGAGTGCCAAAGTATTGATGCATTTTTTTTTAATTGTTTTTTTATTGAAGGATAACTGCTTTACAGAACTTTGCTGTTTTCTGTCAAACCGCAACATGAATCAGCCACAGGTATACACATATCCACTCCCTTTCGAACCTCCCTCCCCATCCCACTCCTCTAGGTTGATACACAGCCCCTGTTTGAGTTTCCTGAGCCATACGGCAAATTCCCGTTGGGTATCTACTTTATATATGGTAATGTAAGTTTCCATGTTACTCTCTGCATACATCTCACCCTTTCCTCCCCTCTCCCCATGTCCGTAAGTCTATTCTCTATGTCTGTTTCTCAATTGCTGCCCTGTAAATAAATTCTTCAGTACCATTTTTTTCTAGGTCCAATATATATGTGTTAGAATATGATATTTATCTTTCTCTTTCTGATTTATTCACTAGGCTCTAGGTTCATCCACCTCATTAGAACTGACTCAAATGCATTCCTTTTTATGACTGAGTAATATTTCACTGTGTATATATACCACAGCTTCTTTATCCAATCATCTATTGATGGACATCTAGGTTGTTTCAATGTTCTGGCTATTGTAAACAGTGCTACAATGAACAATGGGATACATGTGTCTTTTTCAATTTTTATTTCCTAAGGGCATATGCCTAAGAGTGGGATTGCTGGGTCATATGGTGGGCTTCCCTGGTGGCTCAGAGGTTAAAGCGTCTGCCTCCAATGTGGGAGACCGGGTTCGATCCCTGGGTCGGGAAGATCCCCTGGAGAAGGAAATGGCAATCCACTCCAGTATTCTTGCCTGGAGAATCCCATGGACAGAGAAGCCTAGTAGGTTACAGTCCACAGGGTCGCAAAGAGTCGGACGACTGAGCGACTTCACCTATCACCTATGGTGGTTTTATTCCTGTTTTTTTTTAAGGAATCTCCATACCGTCTTCCATAGTGGCTGTAACACTTTACATTCCCACCAACAGTGCAAGAGCATTCCATTTTCTCCACACCCTCTCCAGGATTTATTGTTTGTAGACTTTTTGATGATGGCCATTCTAACCAGTGCAGGCGATATCTCATTGTAGTTTTGATTTTCATTTCTCTAATAATGAACATTTCATTTGATCTTCATTTCTCATTTCAGTGTTCTCTAATGAACAACACTGAGCATCTTTTCATATCTTTGTTAGCCATCTGTATGTCTTCTTTGAAGAAATGTCTGTTTAGGTCTTTTCCCCCTTTTTGATTGGGTTGTTTGTTTTTCTGGTATTGAGTTGTATGAGTTGCTTGTATATTTTGGAAATTAATCCTTTGCCAGTTGTTTGATTTGCTATTATTTCCCACCATTCAGAGGGCTGTCTTTTCACCTTGCTTATGGTTTCCTTTGCTGTGCAAAAGCTTAAGTTTACTCAGGTCCCACTTATTTACTTTTGTTTTTATTTCCATTACTCTAGAAGGTGGATCATAGAGGATCTTGCTTTGACTTATGTTATCTAGTGTTCTGCCTATGTTTTCTTCTAAGAGTTTTATAGTTTCTGGTCTTACATTTAGGTGTTTAATCCATTCTGGCTTTATCTTTGTGTATGGTGTTAAGAATTGTTCTAATTTCATTCTTTTACATGGAGCTGTCCAGTTTTCCCAGCACCATTTATTGAAGAGGCCGTCTTTGCCCCATTGTATATTCTTGCCTCCTTTGTCAAAAATAAGTTACCCATAGGTGCGTGGGTTTACCTCTGGGCTTTCTATCTTGTCCATTGGTCTACATTTCTGTTTTTGTGCCTGTACTGTACTGTCTTGATGACTGTAGCTTTGTAGTATAGCCTGACATCAGGAAGGGTGATTCCTCCAGCTCCAGTCTTCTTTCTCAGGACTGCTTTGGCTATTCAGAGTCTTTTGTGTTTCCATATGAGTTGTAAAATTTTTTGTTTTGATTCTGTAAAAAATGCCATTGGTAATTTGATAGGGATCACATTGAATCTGTAGATTGCATTTGGTAGTATAGTCATTTTCACGATATTGATTCTTCTTGCCCTGGAACATGGACCGCCATCTGTTTATGTCATCTTTGATTTCTTTCATTAGTGTCTTATTTTCTGTGTATAGTTATTTTGTCTCCTTAGGTAAGTTTATTCCTAGATATTTTTGCTGCAATGGTGAATGGGGTTGATTCCTTAATTACTCTTTCTGATTTTTCATTGTTAGTATGTAGAAATGCAAGTGATTTCTGTGTATTGATTTTGTATCTTGCAACTTTCCTAAATTCACTGATTAGCTCTAGTAATATTCTGATACTATCTTTAGGGTTTTCTATGTACAGTATCATGTTATCTGCAAATAGGGAATGTTTTACTTCTTCTTTTCCAATCTGGATTCCTTTTATTTCTTTGTCTTCTTTGATTGCTGTAGCTAGGACTTCCAGAACTATGTTGAATAATAGTGGAGAAAGTAGACACCCTTGTCTTGTTCCTGGTCTTAGGGGGAATGCTTTCAGTTTTTCACCATTGAGAATAATACTTGCTGTAGGCTTATCATATATGGCCTTTATTATGTTGAGGTAGGTTCCTTCTATGACCATTTTTTGAAGAGTTTTAATCATAAATGGGTGCTGAATTTTTTCAAAGGCTTTTTCTGCATCTATTTAGATTATCAAATGGTTCTTAATCTTTCAGTTTGTTAATATGGTATAGCACATTGATTGATTTACATATATTGAAGAATCGTTGCATCCCTGGAATAAACCAAACTTGATCATGGTGTATGAGCTTTTTGATATGTTGCTGAATTCTATTTGCTAAAATTTTATCGAGGGCTTTTGCATCTATGTTCATCAGTGATATTGGCCTGTAGTTTTCTTTTTTTGTGTTGTCTTTGTCTGGTTTTGGTATCAGGGTGATGATGGCCTCATAGAATGACTTAGAAAGTGTTTCTTCCTCTGCAATTTTTTGAAAGAGTTTTAGAAGGATAAGCATTAGCTCTTCCCTAGATGTTTGATAGAATTCTCCCGTGAAGCCATCTAGTCCTGAGCTTTTGATTTTTGGGAGATTTTAGATCACAGCTTCAATTTTAGTGCTTGTAATTGGGTTGTTCATAATTTCTATTTCTTCCTGGTTCAGTCTTAGAAAATTGAATTTTTCTAAGACTCTGTCCATTTCTTCCAAGCTATCCATTTTATTGCCATATAGTTGTTCACAATAGTCTCCTATAATCCATTCCATTTCTTCCAGGTTATCTATTTTATTGCCGTATAGTTGTTCACAATAGTCTCTGATAATCCTTTGCATTTCTGCACTGTCTGTTGTAACCTCTCCTTTCTTCATTTCTAATTTTGTTGATTTGATTCTTCTCTCTTTTATTCTTAATGTGTCTGGCTAAACGTTTGTCAATTTTGTTTATCTTCTCAAAGAACCAGCTTTTAGTTTTATTAATCCTTCAGTTCAGTTCAGTCGCTCAGT
>SJYH01010947.1:0-12347 GCA_006408735.1 Sylvicapra grimmia | reverse complement strand
CTGTTGTCTGCAGGTGTGAACTTACAGTATCTATAGTAAATTACTTTTCTTGGCCTGAGAAATCCTCCTAACAAATGGTAATTTTTTTCAAAATTATGTGGAAACCTTCTACAATTATTCTTAGGATTTGGATCATGAGATCATCTTTTAAATGAAGGAAAACTTTAGGGAAGTCTCTTCTGCAGAGTAATAACTTTCTGAGTAATCTTGTAGGAGTAGTGTATGAATTTGTTTTTGTTGCTGTAACAGGTGACTATAAATGTAGTTGCTTAAAACACAACAAAGTGTGTTATCTTGCAGTTCTGGAGGTCAAAAGTCCAAAGTGGGTCAAGATGTGGGTTGGGCTGTGTTTCTTCTTGGGGCTACAGGGGAGAATCCACTTCTTTGCCTCCGAGTCTCTTGGGGCTTCTGTCACTCCTTCACCTTCAGCCCTCTTCCACCTTCAAAGCCATCATGTCACTCTTACTCAGACCTGCATCTCTCCTCCTCTTGTAAGGACCTTCCAGTGTATCAGGCAGACACAGGAGGTCGTCTCAGGGCCCCCCGGTGGATCAGGCAGCCACAGGGGGCCGTCTCAGGGCCCCCGGTGTATCAGGCAGCCACAAGAGGTCTTCTCAGGACGTTCCAATGTATGAGGCAGACACAGGAGGTCTTCTCAGCACTTTGGATGTTCTAAAGGTTTGCAGGGCCTGAGAAAGCTCTGAAAGGGGCCCACCCTGGGCTGGTGGCTGTGAGGTTTCCTCTGGGAACTGCAGGATGAGACGAGGCAGTCAAGGCAAACGGGTGAGGGGAGAGGAGATTTCAGCAAAAGAAATAGTATGAGTAAAGACCGGTGCTGGGAAAGCTGATACAGATTTTGAGAGGTGAAAGGGCAGGACCCTGTAGTCTGGGGAGGAAGGTAGAGGATGGTGTGAGAACCTCCCTGAGAGCAGGTCGGGGGCAGGTCAGAAGGGGCCTCAGGACCATGCCTAGGGTCTTGGTTTCATCTTAAACGCAGCAGGATGCCAAGGAAGGGTTCTAAACAAAGATGCAGAATGATCTGATCAGCAGATCAAAAGCGTTTCCTGTTCCTTTGGAGCAAGCGACCAGCAAGGGGGGAAAGGCAAGAGTAAATGCAAGAAAATGTTAGGATAAAGAGAAGTATTTGGATTTTAAATAAAGACTTGTTAACTATCTTCTCCTTTTCAAAAGGATTCAGATATATATGTCTTTTCATTGGCAATGACTCCCTTTTTAAAAAAAGTTCTTCATTAAGCACTATTTAACATACACAAAAAAAATTAGAAGGCATATGATCACTTGCTTTTATGCTGAGAGATGTATTTACAGTTTCTTTGGCCAGGTGTTTGTGTTTTATTTTTGTGTAATGAACGTAGTTTCCTTAAAAGGAGGCATTTGGGGCATCAACAAACTGGTTAGGGGGAGATTAGGGGAGTTAGAAAGTTCCTTCTCAGATGGCACCAGGCCTTCTGTAGCTGATGGTAAAGATTACCTGATTTAGGACTTGTTGGTGTTGGGGAGACTCCTCATACAGCCCCCAGTCTCGTGAGACTCGCTGGTGGTGGGGACGCCTGGTGCCTCTCCACTGGCTTCCAAAGAGACACCTTGTCTTTAGTGCAGGTGTTGACTTTTCCCCTCCATGAGTCTCACCTCCTTGGCTCACAGGTCAAGCCCCAATCCTACTCCCATTAATATACCTCTGGAACCCCCCTTTTTCTGCCCTGAGATTGTCAGAGGCATCCGTTGTGTTCTCTGTGTGGTTTTTGCATATCTTTTAACGTTTTCTCACTCTAGTTTCCCTTCTGATGTAGTTTCTACTTCTTTATGCTACATTATGACAAGGAAACAGACTTTGGTATATATATCCCTGTTGATGGAGGTTTGCGTGCATGTGTGCTGAGTTGCATCAGTCAATGTCTGACTCTTTGCAACCTGATGGACTGTAACAGCCAGGCTCCTCTATTCATGGGATTCTCCAGGCAAGAATACTGGAATGGGTTGCCATGCCCTCCTCCAGGGGATCTTTCCAACCCAGGGGTTTACCCATGCTTCTGGCATTGCAGGCATATTCTTTACCACTGAGCCACCTGGGAAGCCCCTGATGGAGGTTTGCTTATACCTTTAGAAGTAGTTGAGATAGACAGCCGTGCATGAATGTCCACTTTCAAGGATGAAGAGCTAAAGGAAACTGCTGTATGTGTGTTTCTCACATGCTGTCTATGGAAAGCTTGTCATTATAGTTTATGTCAAGTAAAACTTATCTTATTCTAATCTTTGTAAAATACTAATGAACTGACTAAGAAATTTTTTTTCCCACATTTCCCAAACATCTGCTAAAAGCACGTATCTCTCCAGCCCTAGAAAATAAAGTAAGCTTCTCTTTGGCAACTGTGTGGGTTGGACTCACCTGAAAGCGGACCCTGAGTCATAAGTCTGGGTGCAGACAGTTTACTTAGAGGTGATTCCAGGGCAAAGAGACAGGGAAAGGCAATCAGTATGAAGTGCGTAACTTAGTGGATGAGTGCCCTCGGCAAGGGGCTCCAGCCCATTGGGGTTCTATGGGAGACAGTGTAGAGGTGTCGCCCTGAGGGTGAGGAAGCTGGCCTTGATCCAGCAAGTCCCACTGCTCATCGACTGGGCACTGCTTCCAGGGTCCGCAGCTTCCTGGAACTTGAAGCCTCTTTACTGTGTGGGCCCAGCTGACAGCAGCCAGGGCCCCATAGAGTCACGGGTCCTGCAGGGAGAAGCAGTCTTGCATCCGGGAACCAGGAACTGCCCAGGTAACTGGGCAGGGCCCCACAGCATCTGCTCCCTTGGCCTCTGCCCAGCGTCTCCCCCTCGAGTTGTAGGAAGGGCATCCGGCCCGTGAGTTCCCGCAGCCCCCGCACAGGCAGAGGTGGGCTGCTGTGCCAGCCACAGGCCCGGTGAGATCATGTCCACTGGTCCTGGTTTGCCCAGATGTGCGGGACCTGCTCAGGGAGGCCCCTCTCCCGCCTCCTTTCTCCGTTCCATCCGGTCCCCACTGGGGCTAAGGCTGGACTGCCCTCTTGGCCTTCCATCGTTGTCCGGAACATTCTGTTACAGAGGAGGACCCTATCAGCCCCCTCCATGTGCTGCTGTGATGCACACTGTGGTCGATAAGGTCTGTGCCCACCCATCTTCAAATCCCTTTGGTTGGTTTTTCTCTACGCTCCTCATTTTGGCTGCCCATGGAACACATCTTATTAAAGAAACGTTCTTAACAGACAGCATTACGCTGTCCACAGTGGAAGGGCTTCATGCTTTGAGGGCAGCTGCTCTTGATTGGAGGGACCCAGTTCTCATGGCAGTATGTCCAGGGTTACTCTGAAGAACATCCAAAGGAAGCAAAGTAGCAGTTTGAGGGGTTCCCTGCTGGTCATGAAAGACAGGCAATGTATGTGGTGTTTTGTGTTAGAAAGTTCTGTTATAAACTTGTCCCTTTTCAGTTATTCTGGCCTCAAGTTTAAGTGCTTCANAGAAGGGACTTTTGGACTCTGTGGGAGAGGGCGAGGGTGGGATGATTTGGGAGAATGGCATTGAAACATGTATACTATCATGTAAGAAACGAAGCGCCAGCCTATGTTCGATGCAGGATACAGGATGCTTGGGGCTGGTGCATGGGGATGATCCAGAGAGAGGATATGGGGTGGGAGGTGGGAGGGGGATTCAGGATTGGGAGCTCGTATACACCCATGGTGGATTCATGTCAATGTATGGCAAAACCAATATGGTATTGTAAAGTAAAATAAAGTAAAAATAAACATTTAAAAAAAGAAAAAAGAAAAACAACAAAGCAAACACAACCTAAGCAAAAATAAACAAATGGGATTACATGAAACTAAAAACTTTCTGCACAGCAAATAAACCATTAATGAAATGAAATGGCAGCCTTCTAGATAAGAGAAAATATTTGCAAATCATATATCTGATTAATGGTTAGTAGTTAAAACATATGAACACTTCATGTAACTCAAAAACAAAACAAAACGAAAAGCAAGCAATCTGATGAAAAATAGGCATGGGATCTGAATAGGCATGTTTTTCTCCAGAAGACATACAGGTGCCCAACAGGTTCATGAAAAGATGCTCAATATCACTGGCCATCAGGGAAAGAGAGATAGCACCTCACATCTTTTAGAATGGCTATTATCGAAAACACAAAAAGTAACAAGTGTAGGCTAGGATGTGTATAAAGAGAAACTCTTGTGCACTGTTAATGGGAATGTAAATCAGTTCAGCTATTATGAAAAACAGTATGCAGGTTCCTCAAAAAGTTAAGAAGTTCTACCATATGATCTAGCAGTTCTGCTTGCCAATATTTATCTGAAGAAATTTGAATTAGAGTGAAAAGACACCCCACTGCTGTGTTTGTTGCAACATTATTTACAATAGGCAAAAAACAGACATGATCTAAGTTTCTGTCTATTGGTTAATGGATAAAAACAATATAATATATGTGTGTGTGTGTGATGGAATATTATTTCGCCGTAAAGTGTGAAATTGTGTCATTTGTAGTAATGTGAATGGACTTTGAGAACTTTATGCTAAGTGAAATAAATCAGAAGAAGATACAAACTGTATGATCTCATTTATATGTAGAATCAAAAAAATCTGAAAAAGAAAAAACAAAACTCAAGCTCATGGATATACAGAATGGATGGTTGCCTGAGCCAAGGGTTCAAGGATAAGCAAAATGGGTGAAGGGGATCAAAACATACAGATTTCCAGTTATAGAATTAATAATTCATGGGGATGTGATGTACACCATGGTGACTATAGTAAATAATACTGTATTTTAATTTGAGGGTAGCTAGGAGAGTGGGAGAAGGCAATGGCACCCCACTCCAGTATTCTTGCCTGGGAAATCCCATGGATGGAGGAGCCTGGTGGGCTGCAGTCCATGGGGTCGCTGAGAGTTGGACACGATTCAGTGACTTCACTTTCACTTTTCACTTTCATGCATTGGAGAAGGAAATGGCAACCCACTCCAGTATTCTTGCCTGGAGAATCTCAGGGACGGCGGAGCCTGGTGAGCTGCCCGTCTGTGGGATCGCACAGAGTCGGACATGACTGAAGTGACTTAGCAGCAGCAGGAGAGTNAGGCAATGGCACCCCACTCCAGTACTCTTGCCTGGAAAATCCCATGGACGGAGGAGCCTGGTGGGCTGCAGTCCATGGGGTCGCTGAGAGTTGGACACGATTCAGTGACTTCACTTTCACTTTTCACTTTCATGCATTGGAGAAGGAAATGGCAACCCACTCCAGTATTCTTGCCTGGAGAATCTCAGGGACGGCGGAGCCTGGTGAGCTGCCCGTCTGTGGGATCGCACAGAGTCGGACATGACTGAAGTGACTTAGCAGCAGCAGGAGAGTGAATTTTGAAGGTTCTCATAACAAGAAACAAGTGGACTTATGTGTCCAGGAAGTTATCTGGACTATAGTGATCATTTGCAATATATATAAATATCAAATCATTATGTTGTGCACCTGAAATCAATAGGATATTGTGTCAATTATACCTCAATAAACAAGGATAAAAAATACTGATCAGTAACCATTAAAATAGTGTAAAACTTTCATTCATTTCTGTGGAAGATATAAATTTATTTTAGTATTGTCAATGCAAGTCCTTAACTCCTTTTAATAGAGACTGCTTTGTGAAACATTTCTAAATATAAATAATTGCTTAGATTTCTTAGAAAACTTTGCCATAACTTAACCAAGGAGTCAAGTCTATCCTAAAACTGAAATGTATTAGAAATAGTAAAAGGGACTTTAATCAAGAACGGCTGAAATATTTCAGAATTACGTCTATAACCTGAGTAATGTTCAAAGACACAGAACAGAACTACTATTGTCTCATAGGTGAGCAGATTTTACATTTATTGTGTGTCAGCTATATAAAGGCATTACCTCTTTTAGCACAACAAACTAGATATGATTTTTCAAATTTTACAGATATAAACGTAGTGGCCTGAAACAGACCAGTCTTAAGGATTATTTGCTACAGTGATCTTAACTGGTTCATAAGGATACTCTCCAATTTTGTGAGACAAAAGCCTCCTGAGAAATCTTTATGCAGGTCAAGAAGCAACAGTTAGAACTGGATATGGAACTACAGACTGGTTCCAAATAGGAAAAGGAATACGTCAAGGCTGTATACTGTCACCCTGCTTATTTAACTTATATGCAGAGTACATCATGAGAAACGCTGGGCTGGATGAAGCACAAGCTGGAATCAAGATTGCCGGGAGAGATATCAATAACCTCAGATATGCAGATGACACCACCCTTATGGCAGAAAATGAAGAGGAGCTAAAGAGCCTCTTGAGGAAAGTAAAAGAGTAGAGTGAAAAAGTTGGCTTAAAATTCAACATTCAGAAAACTAAGATCATGGCATCTGGTCCCATCACTTCATGGAAAACAGATGGGGAAACAATGGAAACAGTGACAGACTTTATTTTTTTGGGCTCCAAAATCACTGCAGATGGTGACTGCAGCCATGAAATTAAAAGACACTTGCTCCTTGGAAGAAAAGTTATGACCAACATAAACAGCTTATTAAAAAGCAGAAACATTACCTTGCCAACAAAGATCCATGTAGTCAAAGCTATGGTTTTTCCAGTAGTCCCATATGGATGTGAGAGTTGCAGTATAAAGAAAGCTGAGCACTTAAGTATTGATGCTTTTGAACTGTGGTGTTTGAGAAGGCTCTTGAAAGTCCCGTGGACAGCAAGGAGATCCAACCAGTCCATCCTAAAGGAAATCAGTCCTGATTATTCATTGAAAGGACTGGTGCTGAAGCTGAAGACCCTGATGCAGGGAAAAATTGAAGGTGGGAGGAGAAGGGGATAACAGAGGATGAAATGGTTGGATGGCATCATGGACTCAATGGACATCAGTTTGAGTAAACTCCATCAGTTGGTGATAGACAGGGAGGTCTGGTGTGCTGAATTCCTTGGAGTTGCAAAGAGTCGGACATGACTGAGTGACTGAACTGAACTGAATACTCTCTACATATACTGTTTGTGGATCATTTTAAAGTGCATTGTCTAGTATGTTGTAACTTTGGTTACAAATCCTGATGTAAATGATAAATCTAACAGTAAGTTCAAGCCAGTTCCAAGGAAAGATATTATATTTCCTGGAACATATGAGAACTTTGCCTCTTGTATGTAGAAGAGAATAATGTAAGGACAAAAGGACATAATAGAAAGGCAATGAAATGTTAAATGTGAGATATTTCATAATTATTGTGTGGTTTTGATATAAGGTCAAGATTGTGTTGATCTGTAGAACACTCTGTCCCTTTAATTTCCCAGTCTTAAAAATTAGGACTAATTGTCTATGAATCTGAATAAGGTTGAAGACCAACAATCTTCTGGAGTTCTTTTACTTTATAGATGATTAAACTGAAAACGTGAATGACTCAGTGATTTAACCATAGTCAGTAAACCTATCATTACATAACCAAAACTAGAACCAAGATTTCTTAATGCTTTTACCCATTGTGCATATTCACATCCTCTGCAGCATAAGCAGAAGATAATTGTAAAATTTGTATTTTTTTTAACTCTGACTAGTAAGAGTGATAAATGACCAAAGGAATCAAACAAAATAATTTAAACATGCATTTGAACAGTTTCATTAGGGTATGAGTGATATACAATACATTGTATGTGTCTAAATTGAACAATTTGAACACATTTTGAGATTTATAACCATAACCATAGTCAAGATAATAATACCTTTAAAATTCTGTTTTGTCTCTTTTTATTTTTCCATCCTGTATTTCCTGTTTGCAACTTTATTCCCAGACAAACCTTGGTTTCCTGGTGGCTTCCCTTGTGACTTAAATGATAAAGAATCCATCTGCAGTGTAGGAGACTTGGGTTTGATCTCTCGGTCAGGAAGTTCCCTTGGAGAAGGGAATGGCAACCCATTCCTGAATTCTTGCCTAGGTCATCCCATGGACAGAAGAGCCTGGCAGGCTATAATCATGGGGTCACAAAGAGTTGGATATGACTGACTACTACACAAATGTTGGTAATCCTCTCACTATATTAATATGCATTTTCTAAGCATGTAAATATATAGAATCATAAATAAATTGTCCATTTTTGGCTTTGCTTCTGTAACTCAGCATAGTATTATGGAAGCTATCCATGTTTCTGTGTTTATCAATAGCTCATTGCTTTTCATTGCTGAGTAGTATTCCATTATATGGATATACCATATATTTTTCTGTTTGTCCTACTATGCTTTGCTTTCTTGTTCAGCTTTCTTTTGTATTAATTGAGCATTTGTTTTATGATTCTCTTTTGCCTTTAGGCTGACTCAGTTGTTGACTTTGGTGCATTATTTTAGAGATGGCTCTAGGGTTTATTTGTGGTTGTTCAGTTGCTCAGTTGTATCCAATTTTTTGTGATCCCATGGACTACAGCACACCAGGCTTCCCTGTCCTTCATGTTCTCCTGGAGCTGGCTCAAACTCATTTCCATTTAGTCAGTGATGCCATCCAACCATCTCATCCTCTGTCATTCCTTCTCCTCCTGCCTTCAGTCTTTTCCAGCATCAGGGTCTTTTTCAATAAGTTGGATCTTCATATCAGGAGAGTGAAAGTGTTAGTTGCTCGGTCATGTCCAACTCTTGGCAAGCCCATGGACTGTAGCCCACCAGGCTCCTCTGTCCATGGGATTTTTCAGGCTAGAATACTGGAGGGGGTTGCCATTCCCTTATCCTTGGGATCTTCAAAACCTAAGAATCAGAGTGGGTTGCCATTCCCTTCTCGAGGGGATCTTCCTAAACCAGGCATTGAACCCAGGTCTCCTGAATTGCAGGCAGATTCGTTACCATCTGAGAAACCAGGGAAGCCCCTTCACATCAGGTAGCCAAAGTATTGGAGCTTCAGCTTCAGCATCAGTCCTTCCAGTGAATATTCAGGGTTGATTTCCTTTAGGATTGACTGGTTTGAACTTGCCATCTAAGCGACTCTCAAGAGTCGTCTCCAACACCCCAGTTTGAAGGGAAATAATGACTCTGCTTTTTAATACACTGCCTAGGTTTGTCATTGCTTTTCTTCCAAGGAGCAATCATCTTCTAATTTCATGGCTGCAATCACCAACTGCAGTGATTTTGGAGTCCAAGAAATAAAGTCTGTCATGTTTCCCTATCTGTTTGCCAGGAAATGATAGGACCGGAGGCCATAGTCTTCATTTTATGAATGTTGAGTTTTAAGCGAGCTTTTTCACTCTCCTCTTTCACCTTCATCAAGAGGCTCTTTAGTCCTCTTTACTTTCTAAGGGTACTGTCATCTGCATATCTGAGGTCATTAATATTTCTCCCCGCAATCTTGATTCTAGCTTGTGCTTCATCCAGCCTTCCCTTTAACATGATATATTCTGCATATAAGTTAATAAGTTAATAAGTGACAATATAGAGGCTTGACATACTCCTTGCCCAATTTGGAACCAATCTATTGTTCCATGTCCGGTTCTAACTCTTGCTTCTTGACCTGCATACAGGTTTCATGCTGCTACTGCTAAGTCACTTTGGTAATGCCCGACTGTGCACGACCCCATAGATGGCAGCCCACCAGGCTCCGCTGTCCCTGGAATTCTCCAGGCAAGAACACTGGAGTGGGTTGCCATTTCCTTCTCCAATACATGAAAGTGAAAAGTGAAAGTGAAGTTGCTCAATCGTGCCCGACTCCCAGCAACCCCATGGACTGCAGCCTACCAGGCTCCTCCGTCCATGGGACTCTTCAGGCAAGAGTACTGGAGTGGGGTGTCATAGGAGGCAGGAAAGGTGATCTGGTATTCCCATCTTTTTAGGAATTTCCACAGTTTGTTTTGATCTACACAGTCAAAGGCTTTAGAGTAGTGAATGAAGCAGAAGTAGATTTTTTTCTGGAATTCTTTTGCTTTTTCTGTGATCCAATGGTTGTTGGCAATTTGATCTCTGCCAGAAGAATTGATTCTTCTGCTTTTTCTAAATCCAGCTTGTACATCTGAAAGTTATTGGTTCACACATGCTGAATCCTAGTTTGAAGGATTTTGAGCATTACTTTGCAAGCAGGTGAAATGAGTGCAATTATGTGGTAATCTGAACATTCTTTGGCAATGCCCTTCTTTGGGATTGGAATAAAAACTGACCTTTTCCAGTCCAGTGGCCACTGGTGAGTTTTCCAAATTTGCTGCTGCTGCTGCTAAGTCACTCCAGTCATGTCTGACTCTGTGCGACCCCATAGACCACAGCCCACCAGGTTCCACCGTCCCTGGGATTCTCCAGGCAAGAACACTGGAGTGGATTGCCATTTCCTTCTCCAATGCTTGAAAGTGAAAAGTGAAAGTGAAGTCGCTCCATCGTGTCCAACTCTTAGCGACCCCATGGACTGCAGCCTACCGGGCTCCTCCATCCATGGGATTTCCCAGGCAAGAGTACTGGAGTGGGTTGCTTGCATATGGAATACAGTACTTTCACAGCATCATTTTTTAGGATTTGAAATACCTCAGCTGGAATTCCATCACCTCCCCTAGCTTTGATTGTTGTGATGCTTTCTAAGGCCCACTTGACTTCACACTCCAGTATGTCTGGCTTTAGGTGAGTGATCACACCCTCGTGTTTATCTGAGTCATTAAGATCTTTTTTGTATAGTTCTTCTGTGTGTTCTTGCCACTTCGTCTTAATATCTTGTACTTCTCTTAGGTTCATAACATTTCTTTCTTTTATTGTGCCTATTTTTGCATGAAATGTTCCCTTTGTATTTCTGATTTTCCCCAAGAGATCTCTAGTCTTTTCCCATTTTATTGTTTTCCTCTATTTCTTTGCATTGTTCACTTAAAAAGGCTTTCTCATTTCTCCTTGCTATTCTCTGGAACTCTGCATTCAGTTAGATGTATCATTCTTTTTCTCCTTTATCTTTCACTTCTCTTCTTTTCTCAGCTATTTATAAGGCTTCCTTGGAGACAACCATTGTGCCTTTTTGCATTTCTTTTTCTTGGGGATTTTTTGAGCACTGCATCCTGTTCAGTGTTATGAACCTAAGTCTGTAGTTCTTCAGGCACTTTGTCTATCAGATCTAGTCCCTTGAATCTATTTATCACTTTCACTGAATAATTGTAAGGGATCTGATTTAGGTCATACCTGAATGGCCTAATGATTTTCCCTACCTTCTTCAATTTGCAATAAGGAGTTCATGATCTGAGGCATAGTCAGCTCCAGGTATTGTTTTACAGAGCTTCTCCATCTTCAGCTGCAAAGAATAAAATGAGTTTGATTTTGGTATTGGCTCTCTGCTGATGCTCATGTGTAGAGGCATCTCTTATTTTGATGGAGGAGTGTGTTTGCTATGACAGGCGTATTCTCTTGGCGAAACTCTGTTAGCCTTTTTCCTGCTTCATTTTGTATTCCAAGGCCAAACCTGCCTGTTACAGGTATCTTTTGACTTCCTACTTTTGCATTCCTGTCCCTTATGATGAATAATACATCTTTTTTTTTTTTTTGGTGTTAGTTCTAGAAGATCTTGTAGGTCTTCATAGAACCATTCAACTTTAGCTTCCTCTGCATTAGTGTTTGGGACAAAGACTTGGATTAGTGTGCTTATTGAATGGTTTGCCTTAGAAACAAACCAGGATCATTCTGTCACTTTTGAGATTGCACCCAAGTACTGCATTTCAGACTCTTTTGTTGACTATGACCAGGGTTTATAGTATTTATATTTAACGTATCATAGTCTACCTGTAAGCAAAATTATGCCACTTCAAAATAGTATAAGAACCTTATATCATATTCATAATTTTCTTCTCCTGGCCTGAGTGTTGTTGTTGACATACATTTTACTTCTCTATATTTTATGACCCTATACTACATCATTTTCATCTTTAAGTGATCAATTGTTTTTTAAAGACCTCTACATAATATGGGGGTTTCCCCAATGGCTCAGTGGGTAAAGAATTCTTCTGCAGTGCAGGAGACCCAGGAGACATGTGTTTGATCCCTGGTTTGGGAAGACCACCTGGAGGAGGACATGGCTACCCACTCCATCATTCTTGCCTGAAAAATCCCACAGATGGAGAGCCTGGTGGGCTACACTCCAGAGGGTTTCAAAGAGCCAATTATGACTAAATGACTAGGTACAATGGCCTATGTAATATGAAAAACAGTGTTATATTTATCCACACAGTTACCATTCCTAGACCTCTTCATTCATTTGTGTTAATCCATATTTCCATCTTGGATCATTTCATTTATACCTGAAGTTCTGCCTTTAGCATTGTTTGTAATATAGTTCTGCTGGTGATGAATTTTTTAATCTTTTGTAATCT
>SJYH01010940.1:1778-12129 GCA_006408735.1 Sylvicapra grimmia | reverse complement strand
GTTTTTGAAGCCAATGATCTGCTTTTCTGGGTGTCTGATGTCCTCTGCCAGCATTCAGAAGTTGTTTTGTGGAATTTACTCAGCGTTGAAATGTTCTTTTGATGAGTTTGTGAGGGAGAAAGTGGTCTCCATGTCCTATTCCTCCGCCATCTTGGGACCGCCCTCCAAATGTATTCTTTTTAAGGGCTGAGTAATATTCCATTGTGTATATGTACCACAGATCTCTTATCCATTTGTCTGCTGATGGACATCTAGGTTGCTTCCATGTCCTGGTTATTATAAACAGTGTTGTGATGAACATTGGGGGTACATGTGTCTCTTTTGATTCTGATTTCCTCAGTGTGTATGCCCAGCAGTGGGGTTGCTGGGTCATAAGGCAGTTCAATTTCCAGTATTTTTAAGGAATCTCCACACTGTTCTCCATAGTGGCTGTACTAGTTTGCATTCCCACCAACAGTGTAAGAGGGTTCCCTTTTCTCCACACCCTCTCCAGCACTTATTGCTTGTAGACTTTTGGGTAGCAGCCATTCTGACTGGCATGAAATGATACCTCATTGTGGTTTTGATTTGCATTTCTCTGATAATGAGTGATGTTGAGCATCTTTTCATGTGTTTGCTAGCCATTTGTATGTCGTCTTTGGAGAAATGTCTGCTTAGTTCTTTGGCCCACTGTTTGATTAGGTCTTTTATTTTTCTGGAATAAGCTGCAGGAATTACTTGTATATGTTTGAGATTAGTTCTTTGTCCATTTCTTCACTTGCTGTTATTTTCCCCCATTTTGAAGGCTGTATTTTCTCTTTGCTTATAGTTTCCTTAGTCGTGCAGAAGCTTTTAATTTTAATTAGGTTCCATTTGTTTATTTTTGCTTTTGTTTCCAATATTATGGGAGGTAGGTCATAAAGGATCCTGCTGTGGTTTATGTCAGAGAGTGTTTTGCCTATGTTTTCCTCTTGGAGTTTAATAGTTTCTGGTCTTATGTTTAGATCTTTAATCCATTTTGAGTTTATTTTTGTGTATGGTGTTAAAAAGTGTTCTAGTTTCATTCTTTTACAACTGGTTGACCAGTTTTCCCAGTACCACTTGTTAAAGAGATTGTCTTTTCTCCACTGCACATACTTGCCTCCTTTGTCAAAGATAAGGTGCCCATAGGTGCATGGATTTATCTCTGGGCTTTCTGTTTTGTTCCATTGATCTATATTACTGTCTTTGTGCCAGTACCATACTGCCTTGATGACTGTGGCTTTGTAGTAGAGAGTGAAGTCAGGCAGGTTGATTCCTCCAGTTCCATTTTTTCTTTCTCAAGACTGCTTTGGCTATACGAGGTTTTTTGTATTTCCATACAATTTGTGAAATTATGTGTTCTAGCTCTGTGAAAAATACCGTGTGTAGCTTGATAGGGATTGCATTGAATCTGTAGATTGCTTTGGGTAGTATACTCATTTTCACTATAATGATTCCTCCTATCCATGAACATGGTATATTTTTCCATCTATTAGTGTCCTCTTTGATTTCTTTCAGCACTGTTTTAAAGTTTTCTATATATAGGTCTTTTGTTTCTTTATGTAGATATATTCCTAAGTGTTTTATTCTTTTCATTGCAATGGTGAATGGAATTGTTTCTTTAATTTCTCTTTCTGTTTTCTCATTGTTAGTTTTAGGAATGCAAGGGCTTTCTGTGTGCTGATTTTATATCCTGCAACTTTACTATATTCATTGATTAGCTCTAGTAATTTTCTGGTGGAGTCTTTAGGGTTTTATATGTAGAGGATCATGTCATCTGCAAACAGTGAGAGTTTGTAATTCTTCTTTTCCAATATGGATTCCCTTTATTTATTTTTCTTCTCTGACTGCTATTCCCAAAACTTCCAAAACTATGTTGAATAGTAGTGGTGAGTCTGGGCACCCTTGTCTTCTTCCTGACTTTAGGGGAAATGCTTTCAATTTTTCACCATTGAGGATAATGTTTGCTGTGGGTTTGTCATATACAGCTTTTACTATGTTGAGGTATGTTCCTTCTATTCCTACTTTCCGGACGGTTTTTTTTTTNTGTAATTCTTCTTTTCCAATATGGATTCCCTTTATTTATTTTTCTTCTCTGACTGCTATTCCCAAAACTTCCAAAACTATGTTGAATAGTAGTGGTGAGTCTGGGCACCCTTGTCTTCTTCCTGACTTTAGGGGAAATGCTTTCAATTTTTCACCATTGAGGATAATGTTTGCTGTGGGTTTGTCATATACAGCTTTTACTATGTTGAGGTATGTTCCTTCTATTCCTACTTTCCGGACGGTTTTTTTTTTTTATCATAAATTGATGTTGAATTTTGCCAAAGGCTTTCTCTGAATCTACTGAGATAACCATATGGTTTTTAGTTTTCAATTTGTTAATGTGGTGTATTATATTGATTGATTTGTGGATATTGAAGAATCCTTGCATTCCTGGGATAAAGCCCACTTGGCCATGGTGTATGATCTTTTTAATGTGTTGTTGGATTCTGATTGCTAGAATTTTGTTAAGGATTTTTGCATCTATGTTCATCAGTGATATTGGCCTGTAGTTTTCTTTTTTGGTGACATCTTTGTCAGGTTTTGGTATTAGGGTGATGGTGGCCTCATAGAATGAGTTTGGAAGTTTACCTTCCTCTGCAATTTTCTGGAAGAGTCTCAGTAGGATAGGTGTTAGCTCTTCTCTAAATTTTTGGTAGAATTCAGCTGTGAAGCCGTCTGGTCCTGGGCTTTTGTTTGTTGGAAGATTTCTGATTACAGTTTCAATTTCCGTGCTCGTGATGGGTCTGTTAAGATTTCCTATTTCTTCCTGGTTCAGTTTTGGAAAGTTGTACTTTTCTAAGAATTTGTCCATTTCTTCCACGTTGTCCATTTTATTTGCCTATAGTTGCTGATAACAGTCTCTTATGATCCTTTGTATTTCTGTGTTGTCTTTGGTGATCTCTCCATTTTCATTTCTAATTTTGCTGATTTCATTTTTTTCCCTTTGTTTCTTGATGAGTCTGGCTACTGGTTTGTCAATTTTATTTATCTATCAAAGAACCAGCTTTTGGTTTTGGTGATTTTTGTTGTGGTCTCTTTTGTTTCTTTTGCATTGATTTGTGCCCTAATTTTTAAGATTTCTTTCCTTCTACTAACCCTGATGTTCTTTATTTCTTCCTTTTCTAGTTGCTTTAGCTGTAGAGTTAGGTTATTTAGTTGACTTTTTTCCTCTTTCTTGAGGTATGCCTGTATTGCTATGAAACTTCCCCTTAGTACGGCTTTCATGGTGTCCCATAGGTTTTAGGTTGTTGTGTTTTCATTTTCATTCGTTTCTATGCATGTTTTGATTTCTTTTTTTTTCATTTCTTCTGTAATTTGTTGATTATTCAGCAGCATGTTGTTCAGCCTCCATATGTTGGGATTTTTAATAGTTTTTCTCCTTTAATTGAGATCTAATCTAACTGTATTGTGGTCAGAAAAGATGCTTGGAATGACTTCAACGTTTTTGAATTTACCAAGGCTAGCTTAATGGCCCAGGATGTGATCTATCCTGCAGATNCTTTTTTTTTCATTTCTTCTGTAATTTGTTGATTATTCAGCAGCATGTTGTTCAGCCTCCATATGTTGGGATTTTTAATAGTTTTTCTCCTTTAATTGAGATCTAATCTAACTGTATTGTGGTCAGAAAAGATGCTTGGAATGACTTCAACGTTTTTGAATTTACCAAGGCTAGCTTAATGGCCCAGGATGTGATCTATCCTGCAGATGGTTCCATGTGCACTTGAGAAAAGGTGAAATTCATTGTTTTGGGGTGAAATGTCCTATAGATATCAATTAGGTCTAACTGGTCTATTGTATCATTTAAAGTTTGTGTTTCCTTGTTAATTTTCTGTTTAGTTGATTTATCCATAGGTGTGAGTAGGGTATTAAATTCTCCCACTATTATTGTGTTATTGTTAATTTCTCCTTTCATATTTGTTAGCTTTTGTCTTACATATTGTGGTTCTCCTATGTTAGGTGCATATATGTTTATGATTGTTATATCTTCTTGGATTGATCCTTTGATCATTATATAGTGTCCATCTTTTTCTCTTTTCACAGCCTTTGTTTTAAAGTCTATTTTATCTGATATGAGTATTGCTCCTCCTGCTTTCTTTTGGTCTCTGTTTGCATGGACTGTCTTTTTCCAGCCCTTCACTTTCGGTCTGTATGTGTCCCTTGTTTTGAGGTGGGTCTTTTGTAGACAACATATCTTGTTTTGTATCCATTCAGCCAGTCTTTGTCTTTTGGTTGGGGCATTCAACCCATTTACATTTAAGGTAATTATTGATAAGTATGATCCCATTGCCCTTTACTTTATTGTTTTGGGTTCGAGTTTATACACCCTTTCTGTGTTTCCTGTCTAGAGAAGATCCTTTAGCATTTGTTGGTAAGCTGGTTTGGTCGTGCTGAATTTGCTCAGCTGTTGCTTCTCTGTAAAGCTTTTGATTTTTCCTTCATGTTTGAATGAGATCCTTGCTGCTTACAGTAATTTGGGCTGTAGGTTATTTTCTTTAATCACTTTAAGTATGTCCTGCCATTCCCTCCTGGCCTGACGAGTTTCTATTGAAAGATCAGCTGTTATCCTTATGAGAATTCCTTTGTGTGTTATTTGTTGTTTTTCCCTTGCTGCTTTTAATATTTGTTCTTTGTTTTTGGTCTTCATTAAGTGGATTAATATGTGTCTTTGGGTGTTTCACCTTGGGTTTATCCTATTTGGGATTCTCAGGGTTTTCAACTATTATCTCCTCAAGCACTTTCTCATTGTCTTTCTTTTTGTCTTCTTCTTCTGGGACTCCTATGATTGGAATGTTGGGTCATTTAACATTGTCCCAGAGGTCTCTGAGGTTGTCCTCATTTCTTTTAATTCGTTTTTCTTTTTTCCTCTCTGTTTCATTTGTTTCTAACATTCTATCTTCTAACTCACTTATTCTATATTCTGCCTCCGTTATTGTACTGCTGGTTCCCTCCAGAGTGTTTTTGATCTCATTTATTGCATTATTCATTATATACTGACTCTGTTTTGTTTCTTCTACATCCTTATTAAACCTTTCTTGCATCTTCTCAATCCTTGTCCCAAGCTATTTATCTGTAACTCCATTTTTTTCTCAAGATTTTGGATCAATTTCACTATCATTATTTGGAATTCTTTATCAGGTAGATTCCCTATCTCCTCCTCTTTGGTTTGGTTTGGTGGGCATTTATCCTGTTCCTTTACCTTCTGGGTATTCCTCTGTCTTTTCATCTTGTTTATATTGCTGTGTTTGGGGTGGCTTTTCCATATTCTGTCAGTTTGTGGAGTTCTCTTTATTGTGGAGTTTCCTCACTGGGGGTGGGGTTGTATGGGTGGCTTGTGAAGGTTTCCTGGTTAGGGAAGCTTGTGTCAGTGTTCTAGTGGGTGGAGCTGGATTTCTTCTCTCTAAAGTGCAATGAAGTGTCCAGTAATGAGTTATGAGATGTCAATGTGTTTGGAAGCAGAGACATTACTTTGCCGACTAAGGTCTGTCTAGTCAAGGCTATGGTTTTTCCTGTGGTCATGTATGGATGNCTGAGTGACCTCCGAGAGTTGGTGATGGACAGGGAGGCCTGGCGTGCTGCAATTCATGGGGTTGCAAAGAGTCGGACACGACTGAGTGACTGAACTGAACTGAACTGAATGTGTTTGGAGTGACTTTGGGCAGCCTGTATATTGAAGCTCAGGTCTATGTTCCTGTGTTGCTGGAGAATTTGTGTGGTATGTCTTGCTCTGGAGCTTGTTGGCCTTTGGGTGGTACTTGGTTTCAGTGCAGGTATAGAGGCATTTGATGAGCTCCTGTCAATTAATGTTCCCTGGAGTCAAGAGTTCTCTGGTGTTCTTAGGATTTGGACTTAAGCCTCCTGCCTCTGGTTTTCAGTCTTATTCTTACAGTAGCCTCAAGATTTCTCCATCTATACACCACTGTTGATAAAACATCTAGGTTAAAGATGAAAAACTTCTCCACAGTGAGGGACATCCAGAGAGGTCCACAGAGTTACATGGAGAAGAGAAGATGGAAGAGGGAGTTAGAGGTGACCAGGAGGAGAAGAAGGGGAATCAAAAGAGAAGAGAGCAAGCTAGCCAGTAATCACTTCCTTATGTGCTCTCCACAGTCTGAATCCCTCAGAGATGTTCACATAGTTACACAGAGAAGGGAAGAGGGAGGAAGGAGACAGAGGTGACCAGGAGGATAAAGGGGGGAATCAAAAGGAGAAAGATGGATTCAGTCAGTAATCAGTTCTTTAAGTGTTCTCCACAGTCCAGAACACACAAATAGATTCACCGAGTTGGGTAGAGAAGCGAAGGGGGAGGGAGGAGATAGAGGCGACCTGGTGGAGAAAAAGGTGAGTTCAAAGAGGGAGAGAGCAATCAAGCCAGTAATCTCGCTCCCATGTAGAAATGGGTACTGAAGACTGGGTTCTTAAAGGTACAAAATTAATAACAAATACCAAAAAGCACAGATTGAAAATCTAGAGTAAAGGTTGGATTCTCAGAAATACAATATTAAAGAAAAAAACAAAGTCAAAAAATTTATAAAATATATATATATGAAGTTAGCTTTAAAAAATAGGGGTTTTTTTGGCAAAGTAATAGTAGGTTATAAAAATGAAAATTAAAGGAGTAATAGAGGACTTAAAATTTAAAATTTTTAATTAAAAAATGATAATAGTAAAAATATATCTAGGACTTTCTCTGGTGTTGTTGTGGACAGTGTGGGGTCAGTTCATTTTCAGATAGTTCCTTGATCCGGCTTATACTTCTCAAGATCTATAGGCCCCTTTCTATGCAGTCGGTGCTAACTACAGGGGTTAATCTATTGAACCTGTCACTTTCAAGCCGGTTCCCTCTGTTTTAGCTTCTTCTGTTTGCTGGTCTCTTCAGTGTCTAATTTCTGCCCTGACACCAGGGGGTGGTGGTGGACACATTTTTAGGCTCACTTGTTCAGTCGTGCTGTGGGGCTGGAGGAACACTGCAAACAAATAACACTGGCATGTCCTCACAGTGTCTCGGCCACACTGGGTTTGCCCCTGCTCACAGTGTGTGTGCTTTCCCTGTCTATACTGCTTAGGCTCTATGTTGCTCTGCCGGGAACTGTCTGAGGCTGGCTCTGGATTGTATGCACATCCCAGGTCTAAGCCACTCAGGTTCAGGTACTTGGGTAGTCCTCAGAGGCGCAGACTTGGTTGGGCCTGCGTTTTGTACCCTTCCCAGGTCCGAGCAGTTCAGGTGACCATGTGCTTAGTGAGTGTGGTCACTGCAACTTATTGCCTCCCCCATCCCTGCCACTCAGTTTTCTGGGTGTACAACTGGTGTACCTTCTCAGGTGCCCTGTGTGTCTCTTCTGGGGAACTGATCTCTGGCTGCAATCCTCCCAGCAGATGTCGACAGTCCAGAATCCCAAGTAGTCTTGGTTAGCAATGAAGCCTGCTTGCATTTTGGTGGGTGATGCCTCTCTGGGGCCATGATTGTCCCCTTCCAGCTCAGGCTGCCCTCGCCTGCCTGTCTGTGGCCAGGGATGGGCCGATCTGCAGCCAGCTAGCTCTGCTCAGTCCTCTGATCTGTGAGCAGGCCTGGCAGTGTCTTAGTTTAGGACTCTGGTTTGCTATCTCAAGTTAGTTCCCTCAGATTGCCCTTGGGGCATTCAGGCCCAGTCCTTACTCTAAGCAATGCAGCCTGCACCTCCCTGCCCAGCCCCCGATTGCTAATGGCGGATGCGTGTGTCTGCGCTGCTTGTCTGCTGGGATTACCGTTGGGCACTGTAATCTGTGGGTTTTAATTGTTTATTTATTTTTACTCCCTGTTATGTGGCCCTCTGAGGTTCCAAGGCTTGTCACAGACTCCAGTTAGAGTGTTTCCTGGTGTTTGGAAACTTCTCTCACTTTTTTTTTTCCCCCACTTGTCTCATCTTTTATTATTATTATTTTTTACTTTTTAATATAAATTTATTTATTTTAATTGGAGGTTAATTACAACTCTGTGGGAGCTGGAGAGGGTGGGATGATTTGGGAGAATGGCATTGAAACATGTATAATATCATATATGAAATCAATCGCCAGTCCAGGTTCGATGCATGATACTGGATGCTTGGGGCTGGTGCACTGGGATGACCCAGAGGGATGGTACAGGGAGGGAGGAGGGAGGGGGGTTCAGGATGGGGAACACGTGTATACTTGTGGCAGATTCATGTTGATGTGTGGCAAAACCAATACAATATTGTAAAGTAATTAACTTTTCTCTTTTTAAAGACTCCCTTCCCAGGACAGATCCTTACCTCTTTTGTCTCTCTTTTTATCTTTTATATTTTTTCTTACCTCCTTTCAAAGACAATGANTATGAAATCAATCGCCAGTCCAGGTTCGATGCATGATACTGGATGCTTGGGGCTGGTGCACTGGGATGACCCAGAGGGATGGTACAGGGAGGGAGGAGGGAGGGGGGTTCAGGATGGGGAACACGTGTATACTTGTGGCAGATTCATGTTGATGTGTGGCAAAACCAATACAATATTGTAAAGTAATTAACTTTTCTCTTTTTAAAGACTCCCTTCCCAGGACAGATCCTTACCTCTTTTGTCTCTCTTTTTATCTTTTATATTTTTTCTTACCTCCTTTCAAAGACAATGAGCTGCTTATCTGGGTGCCTGATGTCCTCTGCCAGCATTCAGAAGTTCTTTTGTGGAATTTACTCAGCATTCAAATGTTCTTTTGATAAATTACTGGAGGAGAAAGTGGTCTCCCCATCCTACTCCTCCACCAACTTAGCTAGACAGCATATTAAAAAGCAGAGACATTACTTTGCCAACAAAGGTCCACCTAGTCAAGGCTCTGGTTTTTCCAGTAGTCACCTATCAATGTGAGATTTGGACTATAAAGAAAGCTGAGTGTTGAAGAATTGAAGCTTTTGAACAGTGATGTTGGAGAAGACTCTTGAGAGTCCCTTGGACTGCAAAGAGGTCTAACGAGTCCATCCTAAAGGA
The DNA here is from genome assembly GCA_006408735.1 of Sylvicapra grimmia. Classification (NCBI taxonomy): domain Eukaryota; kingdom Metazoa; phylum Chordata; class Mammalia; order Artiodactyla; family Bovidae; genus Sylvicapra; species Sylvicapra grimmia. Next base: position 3,112 of record SJYH01010940.1, on the reverse strand, counting down.
GATCAGTCCTGGGTGTTCATTGAAAGGACTGATGTTGAAGCTGAAACTCCCATACTTTGGCCACCTGATGCGAAGAGCTGACACATGAAAAGACCCTGATGTTGGGAAGGATTGAGGGCAGGAGAAGAGGGGGAGGACAGAGGATGAGATGGTTGGATGGCATCACCGACTCAATGGACATGAGTTTGGGTAGACTCTGGGAGTTGGTGATGGACAGGGAGGCCTGGTGTGCTGCAGTTCATGGAGTCGCAAAGAGTTGAACACGACTGACTGACCGAACTGAACTGAACTGAGTCATTAAAAGATAGTCTCCTAACATGTGATTTTTAAATTCTTAAACCATATAATTAAATTTTCTCTTTAATTGACCAAAATGTATATATACTTTTTTAAAGCATCTTTCCAGATTTTCTATCTTTCCTTCTTCATTCCCCTCCTTTTCCCTTCTCCCTCTGGCTCTGTCTTTTCTGCCATGTTGCCATAAGCTTGGACTTAGTCTCCTTTCTGAGTGAACCAACATTGACAAATCCCAGAGAGTAGGCCTCTAGGAAGTAAGAGAGGGCCAGATTCCTGCAAGAAGAATATCCCTAGCAGTAAGGTTATAGCAAAAGCTCCCTATCCCACTCTTAGGCTGTGATGGTAGTTGCTTCAACGTTTAGCTAGGGCACCCTCATCAACACATCACCAGGGTTAAATGAAACCAGGGCACTGAGATCATTAATCAAATTTGCTAATGCTAGAAACCATACGGGGCCAAACTTATAAGGAAGAAAATATATAGGGCCACCAGAGTAGCATGATCTAAAGGATGTCAAAATGGTATCTCTGTCTCAAAATGTCTCTCCTAACAGAAGGATCTTGAACAGATTGCAGCCTTTCAGAATACCCTATGAAAATAAAAATGCTCCAAGAAATTTCCTTTTAGAACTCTGTAGGGATTCGTTTTCCCAAAATGATAGCTGATCAAAGTGAAAGGCCACCTTAGTATGCATGGGACCAGAAATAAAATGAGAAGATGGTAAATATCATAAAAGGAGACAAGGGGGTGACAAACTTTGACACCTTCAGAGTTGTACTATATTTCATTACTACATGCTTTGTATCTAAGTTACATGAGTAGGAAAACTTATTGGAAAGCTTTCCAACTTCTAAAGTAATTGAGAATTCCTGTTGCCCTGATGCCATATAATGTTGGTAACAAAAGTTTTGATTTGTACAAAGCACATTGTAAGTTAAGCTTAAAGTGTTGCAAGCCTCTAACGCAACCATAGGAATAAAATATTGAACAAAACAGACACCAGGGTGAGACTTCCCCAAGGGGTAGCTTGGTATTG
>SJYH01010923.1:0-12384 GCA_006408735.1 Sylvicapra grimmia | reverse complement strand
AAATCTCCCAATTTATCCTTCCCCCCATCCCCTGGTAACCACAGGTTTCTTTCTACTTCTGTTTTGTAAATAACTACTCTGTACCTCTTTTTGATTCTGCATATAAGTGATATCATGTGATATTTGTCTTTCTTTGACTATCTTCTCTCAGTTTGACAATCTCTAGATTCATATATGTTGCTGAAAATGATGTTTATATGTTCCTTTTTATGACTGAGTAATATTCCATTGCCTGTATTATGGCATCTTCTTTATGCATTGCTCTAATGGATATTTAGGTGCTTTCCATGTCCTGGGTATTGTAAATGTGCTATTATGAACATTGGGGAGATTCTATCTTTCCAAAGTATGGGTTCATGACAGAAGCCTTATGGAGAACAGTATAGAGATTTCTTATAAAACTATTAGAATACAATAGGACCCAGAAATCCCCCTCCTGGAAATATATGTGAAATTATTTTTGAGAGTCAATTTGGTGTAATTAAATTAATTCACATTGTTGTGTAACTATATCAACCTTCATCTCAGAACTCTTTTCATCTTCCTAAACTGAACCTCTGTACCCACAAAATTAGAACTTCCATCCAGGTCAAGAGAATATAACCAAGTTTTTAATGGCAGTTCATTGTAGGGTAAGATTTGGGGGAAATCTTTGACTTTTAGAATAGACATTTTGTTTCAATGTGTTAAAATAGCATGTATCTGTTTTTCAGACAGAAAAAAAGAATTTTAAAATGTGGGCACTTCTACTTGATCAGAAAGACCTCCCCCATCTAAACATCTCCCTCACTCTGGCCTCTCCTTTAAGTACTGTCAGCAGGCAAAATCCTAACGGGTGCATTTTCAGCCCCTAAAGAATGAAAACACCTTCTTTCCCCTCATAACGACAAGAAGGAAAGATGTAAAATCCCACTTTACTGAGACCCAGAGAGGGTATTCAGGTTGGCTAACCTCATACAGAAAACTAGCAGGATGAGTGGTAGTTTCAATTATATTATGTCCATATCATGCTCCCAACATTCACTCATTCAACAAGCATTTATCAACATTAACTCTTCTAGGAGATGGAGACGCAGATGAGAACAAGACCAACTATCTGAAAGGAGCTTACCTTCCTGCATGAGTGTGTGAATTCTAGAGAGGAGGAAAGAAACAGAATAACAAGTAACCCACTGGAAAGTACTTGTTGCTGGGGCCTGAGTCCTGAGTAACAGGTCCCCGTTGACCTTTCTGGCCACATCTTTGCCCCTCCCCAAAGTACTGTGCTAGGCCAGCATGAACCATCTGCTCATATGTGCAACATTTACTGGCCTCCTGGGGAAACTTACTTTCCTGATGGCCTGTACATTCTGCCTTGTACATTCATCTCCTAATATTTTTGGAAAAGAGACCCTTCTCTCCACCCACTGCCAGCCTCCCTAGACCAGGGTAAGTAATCTTTTAAAGACCCAAATTGTAAGCATTTCAGACAATGGGGCTCAAGAGGCAACGTGGAGGATATTGCATAGGCACAAAATCATTTAAAATACAAAAGCCATACTTCACTCATGGGCTGTACAAACACAAAAACAATCAGGGGGCTAGTTTTCAATCATGGGTCTATGAGGTGACATCTGATATAGATTGTGACCTTGTAATTGAGCAAGACCTATGCAGCCTTCCTGGGAAAGATCTCTCGTGTCCTCTGCCTGCCTCTTATTTGTAGAAAATCCTCAGCTTCCTAAGCCTTCACCAAATTCCAAAAATAAAATTATAAAGAGAAATCATAAATGCAGAAAGAAAACAGTCCCAATCAAGAAAATAAATAACAGTTTAACCATTCCACAAATTCAAAATTTTTTAGTTTGTTCCCAAGAACCATAGATAATATTGAGACTCATCATTGAGCGGTTTTGCAGATATTGAACTCCCAGCAGGTGGAAGAAGTTGCTCACCAGCCCATAGACCGCAGGCCAGGGGAAACCAGAAGGCTGATGATGGTGACTCCAAGCTACCTCACCACCATCAATCAGACGATTCTCTAGGAGTTGATCATGCACCCAGCATCTCTAGCTCACCCAGTCTCTAGACACTGTTCCCTGGTAATCAAAGAGGTTTCAGGCATTATGAGCCTTAACTCTCTGGAATCCTTCCATGGCCCCTGCAATAAAGCCTACACTTTCTTTCACCACAACCCAGTGTCAGTATAGGAGCTTTGGTGTGTTTCCACAAACAGACCCAAATCTGATTTGCTAACAACTGCTCCCTGTCATCTCTCTCCCCCAACACCCCAACACCCCAAAACAGAAGATCCCTAAATTACAGCTTGTCTCCCACAGATTGGACCTTGTCACTCCTGTACCTAAAGTCCTCCTGGGGATCCTGTTTGTCCTTGAGATAAGAGTCAAGGTACAACCTACTGTTCCTGGCATCAGAGGGTCTGGATGCCTTTTCTCAGCTGCCCTCCTTCTAGCTCCAGGCCCAAGGTTACTTGACTCTCTGTCCTCCTCTGGACACTCCCAGGTCCCAGGCTGAGCTGAGGTGGGCACAGACAGTCGGACACTGACAGTCAACACACACTCCTGTAGGCAAAGCTCCCCCAAGGCCCTGTGAGCAAGATGTCCCTCATCCCAGGTGATCCTCAGACACTGAGCTCAGCATCCACCTTAGGACCTCTGTCTTTCCCCATCAATGCACCATGTGCACCCAAAGCGGCAGGTGCCCACGGCCTCCCAAATCCGTCTCGGCTTTCCTTACGCAGGGCCAAGTAAGAGAAGATCAACTGCAGGGCCGCGAAGGTCTGCAGCCTGCGTTCCAGTGGCACAAACAAAGGTGCAAACTCCACCATGCTGATTCCTCTGCTTCCTCTGGAGGCTTCTCTGAGCTTGGCTGTGGTCTGAGACACCTGCTGGATTTTGTTGCTGCCAGAGGTTGCTAAGCATCTGTGGGAGTGTGGGGGGTTGAGGGTGGATTTCCAGCCAGCCATAGAGTCCCATTGCATCTACCCTGGCAGGGAGCAGTATCCTAGGTGAAATATTCAAAACCACCTGGCCTGGATGAAACTTACTACAGAGAAAGAGAAGTGCAGTGGACTCTTCAGGCAATACATTATCTGCCAGATCACCTTTGCCCAAATCTTGCCCACTANCTGCCAGAGGTTGCTAAGCATTTGTGGGGGTGGAGGGAGTTGTCCAGCCAGCCGTAGAGTCCCATTGCACCTGCCCTGGCAGGGAGCAGTGTCCTAGGTAAAATATTTAAAACCACCTGGCCTGGACGAAACTTACTACAGAGAAAGAGAAGTGCAGTGGACTCTTCAGGCAATACATTTTCTGCCAGATCACCTTTGCTCAAATCTTGCCCACTACTGGGCAATTTAAGCAGCAAGTATAGGGCAATCCTGCACGCTTTACACTTACACAACTATTTAGCTGCAGTAATTGTCTCCTTTCACCTGCCAGGTCCACTGTTCCCCTTTACAAATAAGAAGCATGAGCTCCCATATACATAACCCCGAGCCCCGATATCTCTTCTCTGGCTGCCTTTTCCTCACCTTGCCTGGACAGCAAAACTCATGGAAGAGCCGTCTGATTTCCATGCCCTCTCCTCCATTCTGTCCTCCCTCTTCCAGACTTCAGATGCCACTGTCCCATGGAAGTGCCCTTGACAAGTTCACCACTGGCCTCCACGCTGCTGAATCCAGTGATCAATTCTCAGCTCTCATTTTGACCTCTCAGCAGCCTCAGACACAACTGTTTCTTCCCTCCTCCTTGAAACCACTTGGGCTGTGGACACCACAGAGGACACAGAAGGCAAGGTGAGAGGACACCTGGGCAGAGAGGTTTCATAAGGGGAACAGGATTCTAGAAGGGTCTTTAACCTCTGTTGTGAAACGCATCTGTATGAGGAGGTCACTGTTAGTTACACTGAGATCCTGCCCTTCATCCACCCAGAGCCGGCACAGAGCAGGGGCTCACTAGCAAGCTGCTCAGGCAGCTGACTCTGCCCTGCTGGGGAGTCACTAAGACAGAGGCTCAGTCCAGCCTGAGGCGCCCACTGCCCTTCTATCTGGTCCATGACTCGCTTCAGCTGAAGCACCTGCGAGGCTTCCTCCCTACCTGGGGATGAATTCCTAACCCTTGGACTGGACAGTAGCTCCCCAGACAGAAGGCAATAATTCTCAGGGACCCTGTCTGCACTGCCCAATCCCATCTCCATAGACATTTGCTGCACAAAGGCCTAAACCTTAGCTTCCTATTTCTTAAACCTCACTTTGACCCTGACTCTTACCACAAAATCTCACCCACGTGTGCTCTGACCGCTCCCTCCTCTCTGCCTTTGCTCTCTCACAGCTCCCACATCCCCACCTCTCCATCTTCTGACCCTAGCAAAGTCCATTCCACATGAGAGGGTGAGGCTTGGCCAGCCCATGCGGTTGCTGACAGATCTGTGCTGACTGACCCCTTGTCAGCTATCACTTCATTACCATCCAAGAGGGTCACTAGGTTAGACNAAACGCATCTGTATGAGGAGGTCACTGTTAGTTACACTGAGATCCTGCCCATCATCCACCCAGAGCCGGCACAGAGCAGGGGCTCACTAGCAAGCTGCTCAGGCAGCTGACTCTGCCCTGCTGGGGAGTCACTAAGACAGAGGCTCAGTCCAGCCTGAGGCGCCCACTGCCCTTCTATCTGGTCCATGACTCGCTTCAGCTGAAGCACCTGCGAGGCTTCCTCCCTACCTGGGGATGAATTCCTAACCCTTGGACTGGACAATAGCTCCCTAGACAGAAGGCAATAATTCTCAGGGACCCTGTCTGCACTGCCCAATCCCATCTCCATAGACATTTGCTGCACAAAGGCCTAAACCTTAGCTTCCTATTTCTTAAACCTCACTTTGACCCTGACTCTTACCACAAAATCTCACCCACGTGTGCTCTGACCGCTCCCTCCTCTCTGCCTTTGCTCTCTCACAGCTCCCACATCCCCACCTCTCCATCTTCTGACCCTAGCAAAGTCCATTCCACATGAGAGGGTGAGGCTTGGCCAGCCCATGCGGTTGCTGACAGATCTGTGCTGACTGACCCCTTGTCAGCTATCACTTCATTACCATCCAAGAGGGTCACTAGGTTAGACCCCAGCAGGTCCTTTGTCCCCTGTGGATAATGATGTCTGAGAACTTGTTCCAGGTCAACAGCTGCCTGATTTCAGGAGGAGACTCCAGCTCTGCCCAACCCTGAGGGTCTCTGAGCCTCTCTTCCATACCTGACAGCTCCTGTGCTCCTTGGACTCTCTGAGTCAGCCTGTGTGTTGGTGGCAAGTCTTCCTATGAGGGCAAGTCCCTTAGGGCAGACTGGGGGCACAGAGGGATGTCAGGTAGCAGATGCTGTGTAGTATTGGACCCAGTAGGAGGATGTGACACCTGGAGGTGATGTCACTGGAGTTGCTGTGCAACTCCTGGCTCTCTGTGCCCATGGGGATGCCTACTCTTAACAAACAACCCAGTGTCAATGTTTAACACATTAAAGCACATTTTTGTTCGTATAAAGTCCAGTGCAGATATAACTATTTGGGTTCCACACTGGGGAGCACTCCTCCAAGTTCAGGCTCTTTGCTCCCTCCTTGTGCGGCTCAAGGTTGTATTGAATGAGGGGATCTCCTTCCCTCGGCCCTGCCACTCTCCTCCCATCCCCCAATCCCCATCCAGGTGCCCTAAGTCTGATCGTCACCTTGTACTGTGTCCCATCCAGGCCTGGGATCACAACTGTGATTCCTACCTCTGACCTGTGCTCACAACTTTGCTCCACATGGGGCTCTGCTGTGTGGACATCTAAGTCTTATCCTCCAGGCAGACTGCCTCCAGCAGCACCCGCAGCATTGAAATTGCCTAGTCTAGTCTCTGAGGACTCATGGGCTATCACTGTGGTAATGCCACCAAGATGCCTCCAGTGACATCACCTCCAGGTGTCACATCCTCCTACTGTGTATTGGACTTGGGGATTTGAATCCAACTGAGCGAATAAGGTAGAACTGTTGCCAAGTGACTCAGAGGTTAGGTAGTAGAAGGCGTGTGGTGCTGTCTAGCTCTCTTTCTCTCACCCTCTGTCTCTCCTTCCTGACAGGCTTGCTCTGGAGAAGTCTGGTGAGTGGCAACTACCAGGTAATTGACAAACCCACAAGCAGGGCTCTGAAGACTTCTGCCAGAAGCTTTGTGAGTGAGCTTGAGAGTGGGTCCTCCAGCCCAAATCAAGGCTCTTGTCCCCTCACAGTAGAACAGGTTGGCTGCCTCCTCATAAATGAACTGAGTAGGAAGCCTCAGTTGCTCCCAGTGCCCAGGGCATATAATTGTCCATTCATCTATTAGTGTTCATGGCCTTTCACCCCAAGCAAGCCCACAACAGGAGTAACTGTGATCAGGAGAGTGAGTTGGGAGGGCAGCGGATTGGGATTGGGAGGGGGGGGTGTAGAGCTGATGTGACAAAGAAGGTGACATTCATTGACCAATTGGAGGAGATGAGGTATCTAAGGAAAGAGGTCAGCAGGTCCGAGAACACAGTAGGTGAGAGAGCAGGAACTCATAGAAACACCCAGCCACTCGCTACAGTGAAGGCATAATAACTCCTTGCTGCGTTCAGACACTGAGGTCTACAGTGGCTTATTACCCAAGAATGGAAAATTGCAGTGGGCAGGAATTTATCTCCTTGGCAGATCTTGCCTTGCCTTCAAGGTCATGCCCACCTGCCACTTCTTCAGTCTTCTCTGTTGGAAACCATCACTCCTCCTCTCAAACCTATTGCTCTCGATTCCCACTTCTCTTGGGAACGTATAGCACCCACCTGGTCAGGTCAGAACAGGCCATCATCAGATGCTGGGTACATGTATGACCTGACTTCTAATTACACCTGCTCCAAAATATCCCTTGTGGCTCAGATGGTAAAGAGTCCACCTGCAATGAGGAGACCAGAGTTCAGTGCCTAGGTTGGTAAGATCCCTTAGGGAAGGAACAGCTACCCACTCAAGTATTCTGGCCTGGAGAAGTCCATGGATAGAGGAATCTGACAGGTTACAGTCCATGGGGTCGCAAGGAGTTGGACAGGACTTAGCGACTTTCACTTTCCCACCATTCCTCACAGGATGTAGAGTGGTTAATTATTTTATTAAATCCATTCCACTCGTAAGATTCAAGGTGCACTATGTAATGCTTGTTTCTCTGATAACAAAAGTGAGGTTTGGAGGGGATGTGACTTGCGCATGGTCACTGATAAGGATTAGGTCAGGCTTGGATGCATATTTACATTCTTGAGATGGCCCACATACATAGTTATTGGTGTTGTTAGCTTCTGTTGGAGGAAAAGCTATTTTTCCACATAGGTGTTAGGGCTCACAGTACTGGCCCTATGCTCCCATCTTGTCCCCTCTCTTATTATCTGTGTCGATGACCAGTGGCCCAGAGTATCTTTCATCAGAGGCATGTCTTCATCGTCCCTGACTGCAGACACAGAACCATTCACTCCTCATGTTCCTTCTCTCCCTGCTCTACCCTGTATCTGCACATAGCCTCCCCCTTGTCTCCCATAGAACAGGGCAGAGATGGTAAATTGGAGCTGACTGGTCAGGGAGGATGAGGGAGGATGAGGCCATTCTGTGGATCATCAGATCCACCATGTGGGAAGGGGAATCATGTCAGCAAGGCTGCAGAGCCAGGCTGGGATTAAATGGGAGGCTTTAATCAGTGTTCCCAGTTGGGGAGTAGGGTGGAAGAAAAGAAGAAGGCTGGAACAGAATCCTTTCATTGATAAACTGACATTATGGAGCTCCATTTTGTGTCAAGCTCGAGGCTGAAATTACAAAGCATGTAGGGGCTGTCTCATGGAGCTCTCAACTCATGTGACATCAGAGCTGAGGTCAGAGGTCGCCTTAGTCACTCAGGAAACACAGACTCAGAAAAATGGTGAAGAGGTCTGCCCATTGTCATTTAGCCAGTGACAGAGCTGAAGTCTCCTTCCCCACCTTGCGGTCCCCTCTGGCTGCCAGCCCGGGGCTCAGACAATCAGAAACTCAAAGGTGCCTGGATGAAACAGGACATTGTAGCCTGGCCTTCCTCTTCAGCTCTGGGAGGCAGGAGCTGGGACAAAAAGGATGCAGGATGCAGGACCTTCTAGGAGAAAGCCCTGCACTTGCTGTCTGTCTATGCTTTCACTCAAGGGAGAGGAAGAGAAACCTGCTCACTGGAGCTGCTCTTTGTCCTGCTCATTGAGTGACAGGATCACAAAGGAAAGACAAACAGACATCTTTCTCACCCAGCATCTCTCCCATTTCTCAGGTGGGCAGACATGAAGGGGACCCATTACAGAGGAGTCACAGCAGGAGAGCAAATCCCTGATGCCAGAGTCTGGTCTCTCCCAGGAGCCAGCTGTGACCCAAGGCCTGGCATGGGGTGGAGCTGCAGAGGCCAATGAAGGCTCTGGAGATGTGTTCAACAGACGCCTCCGGGAAGACTTCTGGGATCACAGCACCTCCCTCCATCCTTCCTAATTGCAGCCCTGCCTTGTGGAGGAGCCCCTCTTCTGGGGAGGTGTTCAGCAGATCTCCAAGTGCTGGTCTCTGGGGACGTTGTACTTGAGCTTGTGGGCTTCGAAGAGATTTTCCAGCTCTTTCATGTAGCGCTGGTGAAGCCTGTCCACCTCCTCCTGGGAGGGATGTGGTGTCTTCTGCACCTCAATGGGCTTCCCCACTGCAAGACACAGAGGTGAGTGGTGGCCCGGAGTAGGAACCACTGAAGGCGCAAAGACCTTGGTGTTCCCACTAGAATGGTCATCTGAGCAGGTAAGTAGTTTAATTCCCTCCCTTTCAAATCTATTTTGCATTACAGATTCTAAGATGTTAGGTCATTTTCAAGATTCTGATATATCAACAATATAGTCAGCAGGCATTTGCATGCATTATCTCTTCTGTTATGCTAACAATCCTATAGAGAAATCACCTGATATTATTCCTGTTTGACTCCTGAGGAAATGAGGCCCATGGCAGTTAAATAGCTTGTTCAAGGTCACATAGCCAGGAAAAATCAGTACCAGGGTATAAGCATTGGGGGAAGTGCACTTAGCCTCTGGGAAAGGTGAATCTGGGATTCTCAGATGCCATGATTGGAAAAGCTTGTGTCTATGGGAGGAGGTGGATCAGAAAGCAGCTGCCATGTCTCCTCTTGGGAATGGTATGGAGGTAGCAGCTCTATAAACATTCCTAAGTATAACACCACACAGTGCAACAAAACTTTGATAGAGGAGATTGTCTGAACTCAATTAAGAAATGACTGGGCGAGTAGAGATGAACAGCTCTAGTAGCACTACCATTGGAACCTAGTTGGAATTCAGTAAGAAACCAAATAGCTGAAAGAGGGTGCTAAGTCTATGGAATAAAACCCATGCCCATTATTTACAAGGAAATCCCTCTGGCTCTCTTTCGGAGCCTGCTTTACACACAAATCTAACAGACCTGCAATGGTCTTGTATCTACCTTCTCCAATTACTGTCATTAGACATTGTGGTCAGAATTAAACCCTCTTTGTCTTGCATAGTAAAAAGTCAAATACCCTTATCAAACTTCAACTTTGTTACCAATGGCAGGGTGATCTCTTGGAAGTGATATACCTTCTGTGTGTCTATGTTTGCAATCAATAAAATGGGGATGAGAGGCCCTCCAGCTAAGATATTTCAAATTCTGAAAGAGGATGCTGTGAAAGTGCTGCATTCAATATGCCAGCAAATTTGGAAAACTCAGCAGTGGCCACAGGACTGGAAAAGGTCAGTTTTCATTCCAAACCCAAAGAAAGGCAAAGCCAAAGAATGCTCAAACTACTGCACAATTGCACACATCTCACTCGCTAGTAAAGTGGTGCTTGAAATTCTCCAAGCCAGGCTTCAGCAATATGTGGACTGTGAACTTCCAGATGCTATAGATGTTTCAGAAAAGTCAGAGGAACCAGAGATCAAATTTCAAACATCTGCTGGATCATCGAAAAAGCAAGAGAGTTCCAGCAAAACATCTATTTCTGCTTTATTGACTATGCCAAAGCCTTTGACTGTGTGGATCACAATAAACTGTGGAAAATTCAGAAAGAGATGGGAATACCACACTCCCTGAACTGCCTGTTGAGAAACCTATATGCAGGTCAGAAAGCAGCAGTTAGAACTGGACATGGAACAACAGACCTGTTCCAAATAGGAAAAGGAGTACGTCAAGGTTGTATATTGTCATCCTGCTTATTTAGCTTTATGCAGAGTACATCATGAGAAACGCTGAGCTGGAAGAAGCACAACCTGGAATCAGATTGCTGGGAGAAATATCAATAACCTCAGATATGCACATGACACCACACTTATGTCAGAAAGTGAGGAATTAAAGGGCCTCTGGTTGAAAGTGAAAGAGGAGAGTGAAAAAGTTGGCTTCAGTTCAGTTCAGTTCAGTTCAGTTGCTCAGTCATGTCCGACTCTTTGCGACGCCAAGAATCGCAGCACGCCAGGCCTCCCTGTCCATCACCAACTCCCGGAGTTCACTCGAACTCATATCCATCGAGTCAGTGATGCCATCCAGCCATCTCATTCTCTGTCGTCCCCTTCTCCACCTGACCCCAATACCTCCCAGCATCAGAGTCTCTTCCAATGAGTCAACTCTTCGCATGAGGTGGCCAAAGTACTGGAGTTTCAGCTTTAGCATCATTCTTTCCAAAGAAATCCCAGGGCTGATCTCCTTCAGAATGGACTGGTTGGATCTCCTTGCAGTCCAAGGGACTCTCAAGAGTCTTCNCCACAGTTTATTGTGATCCACACAGTCAAAGGCTTTGGCATAGTCAATAAAGCAGAAATAGATGTTTTGCTGGAACTCTCTTGCTTTTTCGATGATCCAGCGGATGTTAGCAATTTGATCTCTGGTTCCTCTGCCTTTTCGAAAACCAGTTTGAACATCTGGAAGTTCACAGTCCACATATTGCTGAAGCCTGGCTTGGAGAATTTTGAGCATTACTTTACTAGCGTGTGAGATGAGTGCAATTGTGCAGTAGTTTGAGCATTCTTTGGCATTGCCTTTCTTGGAATTGGAGTTAAAACTGACCTTTTCCAGTCTTGTGGCCACTGCTGAGTTTTCCAAATTTGCTGGCATATTGAGTGCAGCACTTTCACAGCATCATCTTTTAGGGTTTGAAATAGCTCAACTGGAATTCCATCACCTCCACTAGCTTTGTTCATGGTGATGCTTTCTAAGGCCCACTTGACTTCACATTCCAAGATGTCTGGCTCTAGGTGAGTGATCACACCATCGTGATTATCTTAGTCTTGAAGATCTTTTTTTGGACAGTTCTTCTGTATATTCTTGCCACCTCTTCTTGATATCTTCTTCTGTTAGGTCCATACCATTTCTGTCCTTTATCGAGCCCATCTTTGCATGAAATATTCCCTTAGTATCTCTAATTTTCTTGAAGAGATCTCTAGTCTTTCCCATTCTGTTATTTTCCTCTATTTCTTTGCATTGATCCCTGAGGAAGGCTTTCTTCTTGCTATTCTTTGAAACTATTTATAACTTTCCTTTTCTCCTTTACTTTTCGCTACTCTTTCAGAGCTATTTGTAAGGCCTCACGAGACAGCCATTTTGCTTTTTTGCATTTCTTTTCCTTGGGGATGGTCTTGATCCCTGTCTCCTGTACAATGTCATGAACCTCATTCCATAGTTCATCAGGCACTCTATCTATCAGATCTAGGCCCTTAAATCTATTTCTCACTTCAACTGTATAATCATAAGGGATTTGATTTAGGTCATACCTGAATGGTCTAGTGGTTTCCCCTACTTTCTTCAATTTAAATCTGAATTTGGCAATAATGAGTTCATGATCTGAGCCACAGGCAGCTCCTGGTCTTGATTTTGTTGATTGTATAGAGCTTCTCCATCTTTGGCTACAAAGAATATAATCAATCTGACTTCGGTGATGACCATCTGGTGATGTCCATGTATAGAGTTGTCTCTTGTGTTGTTGGAACAGGGGCAGCATATGGGAGAAGCTACCCCACACCTGAGGCCAGGGGGGCGGCCAGGAGGAGCAACACTTCGTCCAAGGAGCTGTGGGCATAGGAGGGCCGAGAGGAGTAATTCCATGTTCAAGGTCGGGGGGGCGGCAGTGAGGAAATACCCCTCGTCTAAAGTAAGGAGCAGCAGCTGTGCTTTCGTGGAGCAGCCGTGAAGAACTATCCCATGCCCGAGGTAAGAGAAACCCAAGTAAGACAGTAAGTGTTGCCAGAGGGCATCAGAGGGCAGACACACTGAAACCATAATCACAGAAAACTAGCCAATCTAATCACACTAGGACCACAGCCTTGTCTAGCTCAATGAAACTAAGCCATGCCCTGTGGGGCCACCCAAG
>SJYH01010910.1:0-12703 GCA_006408735.1 Sylvicapra grimmia | reverse complement strand
CCAACCTAGATAGCGAATTCAAAAGCAGAGACATTACTTTGCCGACTAATGTCAGTCTAGGCAAGGCTATGGTTTTTCCAGTAGTCACGTATGGATGTGAGAGTTGGACTGTGAAGAAGGCTGAGCGCCGAAGAATTGATGCTTTTGAACTGTGGTGTTGGAGAAGACTCTTGAAGAATCTCTTGGACTGCAAGGAGATCCAACCAGTCCATTCTGAAGGAGATCAGCCCTGGGATTTCTTTGGAGGGAATGATGCTAAAGCTGAAACTCCAGTACTCTGGCCATCTCATGCGAAGAGTTGACTCATTGGAAGAGACTTTGATGCTGGGAGGGATTGGGGGCAGGAGGAGAAGGAGACGACAGAGGATGAAATGGCTGGATGGCATCACCGACTTGATGGACATGAGTCTGAGTGAACTCCAGGAGTTGGTGATGGACAGGGAGGCCTGGCGTGCTGCGATTCATAGGGTCACAAAAAGTTGGACACGACTGAGCAACTGACCTGAAATGAACTGAATGAGTAATGATGTGGAGTATCATTTTATATGCTTACCATCCCTGCATCTTCTGTGGTATTTCTTCAAATCTTTAGGCCCTTTTCTTTGTTAGTTTTTCTTGATGTTGGATTTTGAGTGTTCTTTACATATTTTGGATACAAGTACTTTAGTCAGATGTGTGATTTGCAAATATTTTCTCCAGTCTATGGCTTGTGTTTTCATTCTTTAAGAGTGTCTTTTGATGAACAAAATAGTTTAATACTGATAAAGTCCAGGGTATTTCTTTTTTTCTTTTAGCGATTACACTTTTGGTATTGAATCTAAGAACTCTGCCTAACCACAAGGTCACAAAGATTTTCTCCTATATTTTCCTCTGAAAGTTTAAAACTTACGTTTTATATTTAGGTCTGTGATAAACTTTGATTAAAGTTTTACATTAAGTAAAAATTGAGGTACGGGTCAAGGTTTACTTTTTGTTTTGCATATAGACATCCATTGTTCCAAATTGCCTTTGCACTTTTATAAAAAATCAATTGATTTCTTTTGTGTGGGCCTGTTTTTCTTTTCTGTATCATTCATCTGGGCCTGTACCTTTGCTAGCATTGGATTGTTCTGATTATTATAGCTTTATGGTAAATACTGAAGTCAGATAGGATAAAACCTCCAACTTTCTTCCCCATTTTCAAATTTTGTGGCTCCTTGAGCTGCTTTACCTTTCCAAATAATTTTAGGTTCAACTTATTGAGACCAACAAAGAAACCCTATTTGTTATTGGAATTACTTTGAATCTATAGATCAGTTTGGAGGTGATGTGCTGTGTTTAGTCGGTTAGTCATGTCCAACTCTTTGTGACCCCATGGACTGTAGCCCGCCAGGCTCTTCTGTCCATGGGGATTCTCCAGGCAAGAATACTAGAGTGGGTTGCCAAGCCCTCCTCCAGGGGATCTTTCCAAGCCAGGGATCAAACCCATGTTTCCTCCATTGCAGGTAGATTCTCTAATNCTTCCCCATTTTCAAATTTTGTGGCTCCTTGAGCTGCTTTACCTTTCCAAATAATTTTAGGTTCAACTTATTGAGACCAACAAAGAAACCCTATTTGTTATTGGAATTACTTTGAATCTATAGATCAGTTTGGAGGTGATGTGCTGTGTTTAGTCGGTTAGTCATGTCCAACTCTTTGTGACCCCATGGACTGTAGCCCGCCAGGCTCTTCTGTCCATGGGGATTCTCCAGGCAAGAATACTAGAGTGGGTTGCCAAGCCCTCCTCCAGGGGATCTTTCCAAGCCAGGGATCAAACCCATGTTTCCTCCATTGCAGGTAGATTCTCTAATATCTCAGCCACCAGGGAAGCCCAAGAGTACTGGAGTGGGTAGTCGATCCCTTCTCCAGGGGATCTTCCCAACCCAGGAATCAAACCAGGGTATCCTGCATTTCAGGCAGATCCTTTACCAGCTGAACTACCAGGGAGGCCCCAGTTTGGAGGCAACTGACATCATAATAATATTTAAACATGTAGACATGGTCTAGTTCTACACTTATTTGTATCTTCTTTTTCTTTCATCAGTGTTTTTATAGATGTCATTATGTACATATTCTATAAAACTTATACCTGTTTTCATTTTTTATTCTAATATACTTTTAAACAAAAACCTTAATTCAATTTTTATTGCTATTATATAGAAATATAAGTAGTGTCTAAAATTACTTGTTTATTTATTATTGTTGTTGTTTTTAGTTGTGCTGGGTCTTCTTTCCTGTGTGAGGGCTTTTTCTAGTTATGGTACATGGGCTTTCTCATTGCGGGGGCTTCTCTTGTTGTGGAGTATGGGCTCACGGTGCACAGGCTTCTGTGGGTGCAGCAGGTAGGCTCAGTAGGTGTAGCTTGCACGTCCTAGAGTGTGTACATGCATGCATGCATGCTCAGTTGCTAGTCGTGTCTGACTATTTGTGACCCCCCATGGACTGTGGCCCACCAGGCTGCACTGCCCATGGGATTTTCCAGGCAAGAATTCTGGAGTGGGGTTCCATTTCCTCCTCTAGGCGATTTTCCCAACCCAGGGATCAAACCGGCATCGCCTGTGTCTTCTGCACTGGCAGGTGGATTCTTTACCACTAAGCCGCCTGGGAAGCCCCTAGGTGTGTGGGCCTCAGTAACTGCGGCATGCAGGCTGTAGCTGCGGGGCACTGGCTTTCGTTGCCCTGCAGCCTGTGGAATCTCCCCCAGCCGGGGGTGAAATCCATGTCCCTGCATCGGCAGGTGGATTCTTATCGACTGAACTCCCAGGGAAGTCCAAGAAATATAATTAATTTTTATTATTCCAGGCTTGCATCCTTCAACTTGCTAAGCTCTCATGTATTTCTACGAGTCTTTTTGTAGATTATTAAGGGTTTGCAATGTGGACAATCACATCCTCTGTGAGTAGAGATGATTTTATTTCTTCGGTATACACCCTTGTATTTGTTATTTTGTTGCACAAGATGTGATCTTAAGTATGATGTTGAAGGAATGCAGAGAGAAGACACCTGCGTCTTGCTCCTGGTCTTAGAGGAAAAGCATTCAGTCTCCTACAAAAATCCTCATCAAAATACTAGCAAATTGAATTCAGCAGCAAATTAAAAGAACTGTACACCATGACAAAGGGGGATCTCCTGCCAGAATGCAAGGGTGGAAGGAGTGATATGAAAATCATGAATATAACACACCACATTAATGGAATGGAGGGGGAAATACATAATCATCTCAGTTGATGCAGAAAAAGCACTTGACAAAATTCAACACCTTTTATGATAAAAACATTCAACAAACTGAAGGTAGAAGGAAACTGCCTCAGCATAAGGAAAAAAAAACACATCTGAAACACCCACAGCAAACATCACACTCAACGTTGAAAGACTGAAAGCTTTTCTTTTAAGATCAGGAGCAAGGCAAGGTTGCCCACTTTTGCCACTGTTATTCATCAGTCCTGGAAATTCTAGGAGAGCAGCTGGACAAAAGGAAAAGTAAAAAGCATTTAAGTTGAAAAAGAAGAAGTAAAATCATCTCCGTTCACAGATGTTATACATACACAATCCTTATACATACAAAATCCTAAAAATTCCATAGCTACACACAAAACCATGACAACTAATAAGTGAATTCAGGAAAACAGCAGGATACAAAGTCATTATATAAAATTTAGTTGCATTTCTAGGCGACTGCGACCGGCGCACTAAGCGCAGCCGAGGGGAGCTACCCCACGTCCAAGGTCATGGGCAGCGGCCAAGAGTGCCAGGCAGTGATGGCGCAGGAACGGTCGAGAGGAGCTACCCCGCATCCGAGGTCAGGGGCAGCGGCCAGGAGGAGCCACCCCACGTCCAAGGTCGGGGTGATGACCGAGAGGAGCCACCCCACGTCCGAGACCAAGGGTGGCGGCCAGGAGGAGCCACCCCATGTCCAAGGAGAGGTGGCTGCATGGACACAGGAGGGCCTAGAGAAGCTACCCCACGTTGAAGGTCAGGAAGGGCGGCAGTGAGGAGATACCCCCATCCAAGGTAAGAAGCAGCGGCTGCGCTTTGCTGGAGCAGCCGTGAAGAGATACCCCACCTCCAAGGTAAGAGAATCCCAAGTAAGATGGTAGGTGTTGCAAGAGGGCATCAGAGGGCAGACACACTGAAACCATACTCACAGAAAACTAGTCAATCTAATCACACTAGGACCACAGCCTTGTCTAACTCAATGAAACTAAGCCATGCCCAGGGGGCAACCCAAGACGGGCGGGTCATGGTGAAGAGGTCTGACAGAATGTGGTCCACTGGAGAAGGGAATGGCAAGCCACTTCAGTATCCTTGCCTTGAGAACCCCATGAACAGTATGAAAAGGCAAGATGATAGGATACTTGCCGGGGTCCAGCCCCGGTGGATCCAGGGAATTCGAAGGGCAGACGGCGTCAGTGATCAGGAAAACAATAGTTTAATTAAGTATTAATTAAAGATGTAAAGAGGGGTTAAAGGATAGCTCAGTGAGAAAATTCAGTGGAGAAAAGAGGCTGAATAACTTGGCTTACGTGGAATACAAATAAAACCTCGAGACAAGAGCCTTGCACCACCTACGTAGGCCACAGGCGTCTTCCTGTTCTCCCAAAGGAGAGAAGACACTAAGGCCTCCCCAGTCGGATCTTAGAAGCCCAGGCAAAATTAGTAGGCTTGGCGAGCATCCGCACTCCAGATGGGAATTCAGCCAGAAAGTGAGAGAAAGAACGACATGAGGAGACCAGTCTTTCCAGGAACTGATCCGTTTCTTTATTCTTCAGATCTACTTTTATACTTTTAGTTATACATAAGGATAAATGTAAGAAACAGAGACAGAGAGATCAATGGAAGAGAATACAGGATCCAAAATAAACCCTCACACATTAGGTCAAACCATTTTTGACAAGGGCCTTAAGTGCATTCACTGGAGAAAAGACAGTCTTTTCAAAAAATGGTTCTAGGAAAATTGGATATTCACATGCATAACAATGAAGTTAGATCCATGCCTAACATCATACACAAAATTAACACAAAGTGGATCCTCAATCCAAATGTAAGACCTGTAACTATAAAACTCTTTGAGGAAAAAATAGGACAAAACTTCACAACCTTGAATTTGGCAGTCATTTCCTGGATATGACACCAATAACACAGTCAGCATCAGAAAATATAAAAACTGGACTTCACGAAAATTTTGAATATTTTTCATCAAAAGGTAGATCAACAGAGAACAAAGGTAACCCAAAGAAATGTGAGGAAACATTTGAAAATCACATATCCTATAAGAGATTGAAATCCAGAATGTATAGAGAACCCCCAAAACTCAAAAAGAACAAAAAACCTAACTCAAAAATGAGCAAAGGCCACGAATAGACATTTTTCCATAGAAGATATACAAATGGCCAATAAGCACATGAAAATATACTCAATATAATCATTAGAGAAATGCAAATCAAAACTACCACAAGGTACCACCTTGCACCTCTTAGTATGATGACCATTTATTTAAAAAAAACAACATAAATATTGGTGAGACTGTGAAGAAACTGGAACACTTGTACACTGTTGGTGGGAACATGAACCGGTATAGCTATGTGGAAATCAGTATGATGGTTCCTGAATAAATTAAAAGTAGAATTACTGTCTGATCCAGTATTTCTTCTGGGTCTATGCTGAAAAGAATTGAAAGCAGAATCTTGAAGAGATATTTGTAAAACCACATTCATAGAAGCATTTTTCACAAGAGCTGAAAAGTGGAATCCATTCAGGTGTTCACTGATGGATGAATGCATAAGCAAGATGTGGTATACACACAGGATGGAATATTATTCACCCTTTAACAGGAAGTAAATCTGGCACTATTATGGACAAACCATGAGGACATTATGGTAAGATAAATAAGCCAGTCACAAAAAGACAAATACTTTGTGATTTCACTTACACGAAGTACTTTAGAGACAGAAAGTAGAAGGATGCTTTCCAGGGGCTGTGAGAAAGGAAGGGTGGGAATTCTTGTTTAATGTGCATAGAGTGTGTTTTGCAAGATAAAGAGTTCCAAGTATGGATAGTGGTGACGGTTACACAAGGTTATGAATGTACTTAATACCATTGAACTGTACACTTAAAGCAGTTGAGGTTGTCAACTTTGTGTTATGAATATTTTACCTCAATAAAAAAAAATAGAAAAAGGCTATCAAGGCATGAAGGAACATGAAGGAAATGTAAGTGCACATTACTAAGTGAAAGAAGCCGATCTGAAAAGTTTCCACTCCTGATGGTTCCAGGGATACTACATTCTGGAAAAGACAAAACTATGGAGTCGGTAAAAAGATCAGTGGTTGCCAGGGGTTAGCAGGGAAGAAGAGATGAACAGATGGAGCACAGAGGATTTTTAGGGCAGGGAAACTATTCCGTAATGGTCCACAGGTGTTATAATAGATTTATCAAAACACATAGAACTTAGCAACAGCAAGAGTGAACTCTAATGTAAACTATGGACTTTGGGTGATATTAACATGTCAGTGTAGGTTTATCCATTATGACGAATGTAGCCCATTAATAACAAATGCATCAAATCACAGATACTGATGGTGGGGTAGGCTGTGCCTGTGTGAGGGTGGGGATATGTAGAAACTCTGTACTTCCCACCCAGTTTTGCTGTGAACCTAAAACTGCCCTAAAAAAAACAAGATATGTTAAGCTGAGACAGGACAATCGAGGAGATCTGCTTTTTTTTATGGAGAAGGCGATGGCACCCCACTCCAGTACTCTTGCCTGGAAAATCCCATGGATGGAGGAGCCTGGTAGGCTGCAGTCCATGGGGTCGCTGAGGGTCGGACACGACTGAGAGACTTCACTTTCACTTTTCACTTTCATGCACTGGAGAAAAAAATGGCAACCCACTCCAGTGTTCTTGCCTGGAGAATCCCAGGGACGACGGAGCCTGGTGGGCTGCCGTCTATGGGGTTGCACAGAGTCGGACACGACTGAAGCAACTTAGCAGCAGCAGCAGCTTTTTTAAAAGTGAATTTTGGTTATCTGTGTCTTCAAGGAATGAG
This sequence comes from Sylvicapra grimmia, assembly GCA_006408735.1. Lineage (NCBI taxonomy): Eukaryota > Metazoa > Chordata > Mammalia > Artiodactyla > Bovidae > Sylvicapra > Sylvicapra grimmia. Next base: position 5,639 of record SJYH01010910.1, on the reverse strand, counting down.
TCCACATCACCTTAATTGCTTATTGCCTTCCCTTTTAATATCTGTAGGGTCTGTGCTAATTTCTCCTGTTCCATTCCTACTATTTTCTCTCAGAGTGGAGGCAACATCCTTGGGAAGAACCAACCCATGTCCTCAGACTTATGAATATTTCCAACAGGCAGGTGGGGGCAGGTCCTTTTAAGGATCTCTTTCATCTCTGTGAATCAGTCCAACTAACTTTATGGGTTTTTCCAGGCTCAGCCTCACACCTGTTTGCTTATCATCTCTCAGGGGACACTTAAGGGAGACCCTCCATGGACAGGGGAGTTCCTCAGAAAAGCTCTCTTCTCTCTGGCATCCTGACCCCAGACTAGCTGCCCCACACTGCCCCCAATTCCCAGACCACCTAAAACTGAGGGACCCATGGCACTCCAGCTGGGTTTCTGGCCTGGGTCCTGGAATCATTCTCGAGGGGCTGAGCAGGGCAGCTGTGAGACCCACTCTGTTTCTCTCCCCTCCCAGGTGGGCCTGTGCTGTCTGCCTCAAGGCCAGCATCCCAGCCTCCTAGTATGCTGACCTGGTTAGCTCTCTGATCAGTCGGGTGGGAAGGTCATCCAGGCCCTCTCACCCCACACGGTTGGAGCAGCCCTCTCCCCTCCACCACATTTCTGCTAAAAGTGNACTGAGGGACCCATGGCACTCCAGCTGGGTTTCTGGCCTGGGTCCTGGAATCATTCTCGAGGGGCTGAGCTGGGCAGCTGTGAGACCCACTCTGTTTCTCTCCCCTCCCAGGCGGGCCTGTGCTGTCCGCCTCAAGGCCAGCATCCCAGCCTCCTAGTGTGCTGACCTGGTTAGCTCTCTGATCAGTCGGGTGGGAAGGTCATCCAGGCCCTCTCACCCCACACGGTTGGAGCAGCCCTCCCCGCTCCCACCACATTTCTGCTAAAAGTGCAGCCCCACTGGCAGACCAAAAGGGGTGACCCCAGCCACATACAGGTAGTGTTACACGGGGTCCTTAGGCCACCCACATGGAGCAGACTCAAGGGGCCAGTTGGTCCGTATGTTTCAGGTGGGCAGGAACAGTCCAGGGAGCCTAAGAAACCCCTAGACCATGACAGGTCTGCAGGGGACCAGCCGCGGTCGAGGGCCTGAGCAGGCACTGACTTCCTGGAGAAGCAGGAGCCCCACCTGGCGACCTTGCCCAGAAGGGTCAGGCCAATGCCCTTTGGGGTCTCAGTCACTTACTGCCAGGGCTTCCCCGGTGACTCAGACAGTAAAGAACCTGCCTGCAATGTAGGAGATCCAGGTTCGATCCCTGAGTCAGGAAGATCCCCTGGAGAGGGAATAGCAACCCACTCCAGTATTCTTGCCTGGAGAATTCCATGGACAGAGGAACCTGGTGGGCTACAGTCTATGGGGTCTCAGAGAGTCAGACATGACTGAGTGACTCACACACTCGCTTACCCACAGAAATGCTCTCGGCTGGAGGAGACTAGTGTCAGGTCACAATCATGTGTTTCCTTGCACCCCTGCACCCAGGCCACCAGAGAATCACATGAAGGGAGTAGATCAGGTGATGATGTGAGTTTATTTATCTAGGTGCCTGATGGGGCGCTGACCGGTTGGAAGTCGAGGCCAAGTGACCCAGATAGAGGATCTGGATGGGTAGGGGGGCAGGGGACCCAGAGACAGCTAGAGATGACTCCTGGGAGGCAGAAGCCCTAGGGAGCCGTGAGGTCGGGGTTCCTGGGGCAGGAGTGAGAGGTCAGTCGGTCAGGGCAGTGGAGACATCGGGGACCCTGTCTTGCGTGAGGGCAACCACTCAGCCCAGGTCAGGACAGAGGACCAAGTCACAGGTGGAACCTGAGCTCAGCTGACTCTGGGGTGACATGCCAGTTCAGCAGCAGGGCTCCGGGGCCGAGGTTGGGATGCAGCAAGCAGGGCGGGAACATGCGGGCCTGCAGAGCAGGGACACGGAGGAGGCTGGGCGGCAGCAACAAGGCTGGCAGGAGGAGTCGGGCACGCAGCAGGCGGGGCGGCACACGGGGCGGCAGAGGAGGGACACGGAGGAGGAGGGTCTGCAGCAGGACGAGGGGGCTGAGCAGGGGGAGGCCTTATAGCACACGGGCCTGCAGCAGACAGGTGTGCAGCAGACAGGCCTGCAGCAGACGGGCGTGCAGCAGACGGGCTCACAGCAGGCCTGCTGGCAGGGGGAGGAGGTGCAGCAGGAGGACTGGCAGCTGGACTGCTGGCAACTTGAGGACGTTGAGCAGGGAGAGGCCTCACAGCAGACAGGCCTGCAGCAGACAGGAGTGCAGCAGACAGGAGTGCAGCAGACAGGCTTGCAGCAGATGGGCTCACAACAGACAGGCTCACAGCAGGCCTGCTGGCAGGGGGAGGAGGTGCAACAGGAGGGCTGGCAGCAGGGGCTGGAAGCGCAGTTCACTGGGGCGCAGAGGAGGGTCAGGCAGGGGGCTGGGGCACAGCAGCTAGGGGCGCAGCAGGGGGGCTCGCAGCAGCTCTCTGGACAGGCATAGCTCAGGTTGCTGGAGCCGATGGACAGGGTGGAGGCTGCCATGGTGGAGGTGGTGGGGCTGGAAGAGGCTTTGAGTGTGTGTGGGTGTATGAGCTGTGTGTGTGAGGTGCTTAGGGTTGCAGGGCTTTTATACCTGGTCCCTGGCTTGTGTTGTCCCCACAGGAGACTCTCAGGCCCTCCCTTCCTTGTTGGGGTTAACAGCTGGCGGCAAGAGCCCCTCATTAGTGCTGGCGTAGTTTCCACAATTGTTTTCACTCATTACACCCGTGAGCGTAAATATCCCATGTTGCAGGATGTTTTCCCATTTCTCCTTTGCTTGGCTCCAGAAAAGATATAGAAAATATCTAGGTAAGATCCTAAATGAACTCAATATTCATTGGAAGGTCTGATGCTGAAGCTGAAGCTCCAATCCTTTGGCCACCTGATTCAAAGAGCTGACTCATTAGAAAAGACCCTGGTGCTGGGCAAGATTAAAGCAGGAAGAGAAGGGGACTACAGCGGACAAGGTGGTTAGATGGCAACATTGACTCAATGGACACGTGTTTGTGCAGGCTCTGGGAGATGGTGAAGGACAGAGAAGTCTGCTGTGCTGTAGTCCTTGGGGTCCTGAAGACCGGGACACGACTGAGCGCCTGAACAGCAGGAACAGTGCTGAGTGAGGTTTAGACGTGATCGTGTCTCTAAAGCGGGGACTTTAGATGTAGCAGCGCTCCCCTCTTTGAGGTACAGTACTTTAATATTATTTTGACTTTTACGGATTTTTAAACTTAGGTGTAAAGTGACATGTGCACGTCTGTAAAATGCAAGTGGTCCAGGGGATGTGACCGTGGAACCAGCTGAGGGTCATGTTCAGCAGGGGCTGGTGGGAGATCCTGGCATTCCACCCCCAGCAGCTGCTCTGCCAGCAGGAAGTATGGTGAGAGGGACATCCAGTCCCCTGCAGTCCAGCCAGTGTGCCTGAGAGGAGCGTTAACAGAGCATGGGCATACGTGGAGTCTGTTAGGAGATCTCTTCAGGGAGCAGTGCTCACAGGTGTCTGGGTCAGGGGCCACGTTCATCAACCTTTCACCCAGACCCAATTGCTCACAGCACACCCTGTGCACCCCACACTTCTCAGCTGAGCAACCTGCCCTAGGCCAGAGTTTGCCTTCCTCAAGGGGGATGCCCTGAAAGATTCAGAGAGAGGGAGGGTCTCTGCCTGGAGAACCCACATGTGAGCAGTGGAGACTCGAGGACCCGAGGCAACACCCAAAGGTAAAGCTCAGGCAAGAGCTGGTTTTCCTTGTGGATACAAGATGTGGTCCCAGGGAGCCTGGCCCAGAAAGTCAGCAAGGGCTGGCTCTGGGGAAGACGGCGACATCTGGGCAGCGGTCATCACGGAGGCCCTGACCATGGCTGTGGGGTCAGATGACACTGTCTGAGCACCTGTTCTAGGCCAGGTGGTGATCTGAATGCTCTATACCTGCCAAGTCACTTGATTTCACATCCACTCAGCAAGAAAGTTACTGTAATTGGTGAGGAAGCCCAGGCACAGAGAAGGTAAGCAACCATCTCCAGGTCACACAGCCCAAAGCATCAGGACTGGGACTGGAAGCCAGCCCTCTGTAAATATTCCCTGCTTGGCCCTCTGATTAGGCCTTGAGAGCAGCTGTGACATCGGCTCTCTGGCCCTGAGAGCTGAGGTCCTGGGAGCTGCCATGCCAGTTAATTATCAAGGATGTGTGCATAAACAACGCAGAAGGGACGGCACTGGCTCTTACCCAGGCCCTCCCCCAGGCCAACTTCAGTGCTACATGCAGAAGGAAGCATGTGTCCAAGGAAGTTTACCACCAGGCAGCTGAGCTGAAAATTTACAACAGAGGCAGGAAACAGCAAAACTAACACCAAGGAAAATCAACCCTGTGGTTTTCAGCACAAACACTGCTAGTTCCTCCAGTCCACAGAGGGAAAGTATGCACGCTTGCTCAGTGGCTCAGTCGTGTCCAACTCTGTGACCCCATGGACTGTAGCCTGCCAGGTTCCTCTGTCCATGGGATTCTCCAGGCAGGAATACTGGAGGGAGGTGCCACTTCTTACTCCAACAGAGTGTAGTGAAAGTTGCTCAGTCATGTCTGACTTTTTGCGACCCCATAGATTATACAGTCCAAGGAATTCTCCAGGTCAGAATACTGGAGTGGGTAGCCCTTCCCTTCTCCAGGGGATCTTTCCAACCCAGGGATCGAACCCAGGTCTCCAGCATTGCAGGCAGATCCTTTACCAGCTGAGCCACAAGGGAAGCCCAACAGAGGGAAAGCATAAATCCCCCAATATGATGAGAGAAAATGTAATAAACAGACCATATGTTTCGCTGACACCAAACGTGATAGCTCTGTTGCTAACAAGGAAGGAGGAAGAGCCAGGAAAGAACAGTAAAGACAGGACTGGACACGAACCACTCTGAGCTGAGTGCGCCAAGGTACGTGTGTTTGGACTGGAAGGGCCTCATGAATTCAAGAGCACTGGATTTTTAGAGCCCACCATAAACATACATTCAGTCAGTTCAGTTCAGTCGCTCAGTCATGTCCGACTGCGACCCCATGGACTGAAGCACGTCAGGCGGCCCTGTCCATCACCAACTCCTGGGGTTTACTCAAACTCATGTCCACTGAGTCAATGATACCATCCAACCATCTCATCCTCTGTCATCCCCTTCTCTTCCTGCCCTCAATCTTTCCCCCATCAGGGTCTTTTCAAATGAGTCAGCTCTTCGCATCAGGTGGCCAAAGGATTAAAGTTTCAGCTTCAGCATCAGTCCTTCCAATGAACATTCAGGACTGATTTCCTTTAGGATGGACTGGTTGGATCTCTTGCAGTCCAAGGGATTCTCAAGGGTCTTCTCAAACACCACAGTTCAAAAGCATCAATTCTTCTGTGCTCAGCTTACTTTATAGTCCAACACTCACATTCATACACAACTACTGGAAAAACCATAGCTTTGACTAGACAGCTGCATATCTGAGGTTATTGATATTTCTCCCAGCAATTTTGATTCCAGTTTGTGCTTCTTCCAGCCCAGCATTTCTCATGATGTACTCTGCATAGAAGTTAAATAAGCAGGGTAACAATATACAGCCTTGACATACTC